>OZ019968.1:15493698-15721198 GCA_963970395.1 Ephialtes manifestator | reverse complement strand
ATAACTCTGCGGCTTTACGCCCTGCGGAAGAAGAATTTTTTATTTAAACTTTCGGGACGTTAAAATATATTTTTTATAGATTGGAATGGAAACTTAAGGGAATAAGTCGTGTACGGGTATTTCGTATTTCAAACAGTCATATCTGAAGAATTCTCAATATTTTTTTTTGCTTAAAAACATATAATTCTAACGGAGTTACAGCGTTTATCTCGAAACTACGTTTTCAAAGTCGGTGAGTAAAATACTTTGAAAACTACAGCGTAGAACTTTCCCAAATGTTTGGAGCCATTTCTAGATGTATGAATCTAGTATATCGTCGAAGGATTCTTTTTTGTCGATGTATAATTTCGATTTGATGAATGAAAAATGGCTTTTTTTCGCAAAAATCACGACGCACTTTGGAGGGTTTTTGTTTCAATTTTATATTAAGCAAATTCCTTCGATCAATCACAGAATAAACTGATAGACCAACGAAACATATTCGCTTTTTTAATTTGAAATGACTCGATTCCGAATACCATTGCAAGCCATGAATTTAATGTAAAAATAAACGGAATAAAAAGCAGTGTGGAATTACACTTAAACAAAACTTCCATTATTAGAAAGCAAGAATGATAAACTAAAAAAATCTTGTGACAAACATACATAATGCTTTTCATTTAATCCCATATTGCCATGTTAATCGGATTTTTTTGTGAGTAAGATTTTCAATTTTTTCGATAATTTCCCGGTGAATAAAAAAATGTTT
Source organism: Ephialtes manifestator (assembly GCA_963970395.1). Taxonomy (NCBI): domain Eukaryota; kingdom Metazoa; phylum Arthropoda; class Insecta; order Hymenoptera; family Ichneumonidae; genus Ephialtes; species Ephialtes manifestator. Next base: position 15,720,450 of record OZ019968.1, on the reverse strand, counting down.
AATAATATTTTGGCGATTTCTTACCGAAACAACACGTTTGTAAATCTGCGCAGGTCCGGTGCATTCCGAATATGGATATTCACTGGTGGCCATTTCGAGCATGCACATACCGAAGGCATAAACGTCTACGGACTCGTCGTAGTGCTCCTCGTACATTTCCGGTGCCATAAATTCCGGTGTGCCGATAACGCTCTTCGCAAAACTTCGATTCTTTAGCGTAGCGAGGCCAAGATCGCCGATCTTGACGCTACCCGTTGTACCGGTTATGAAGATGTTGTCGCACTTGAGATCGCGATGAATTATCGGCGGCGAACGAGAGTGAAGAAACGAAAGTCCTTTGAGAATTTGACGACACCAAGATTTCACCACCTTTGGATTTATCTTTTTGAACCGCCGAAGATACCTATTTTATTACAAGACCGAACAAATTACTTATTTGTAATAAACCATATTTCGAAAAAGAAAAATTGTCTTCTTTTAAATTTCGTTCATGAAAATCGTTCCGAATTTTTCCCACAATTGATTGCTTGTAATCGTGTTTTGATTATGTTAAGAAATCCTCAGGGCTGAATACAACAAATTCTACGTGTAGGTCAATTTTTTGTAAATAACATTGAAAACTTTGTGCTTCTTCTTAACTTCTTGTGAGCTGTTTAAACGATTACAAAATCTTAGCACTGCTTTGTATAGCATGAAGTGCTTCAACATTTTTAAACAAATAACTAAGAATTTTCCTTACGTTTTCAGAGTGCCGGAGGTCATGAGTTCCGTTACAAGAACGATGTATTTTCTTCGAGTGAGTGTAACCTCCCAGTAGTCGTAGAATCTGACGATATTCGGATGTTGAAGGCCTTTAAGCATCTCAGCCTCCTCCCGAAACCTCAATCGTTCTGTTTTGTTTAACTTTTTTTCCTGTGAATAAAAATAAAGTTAGTAAAACAGTAGTAGAAAGAATTTGATTGAAAAAAGGTTGCAAAGACGATGCTTGCATATTGCTTCCTCATTCCTCAGTCAATTTCACATAAAGGAAGTTTTTAAACAAAAATAATTTTAAAACTTCCTCCCGCGAAACATTTTTTTAAAACATTTCTGGGTCAGATTACTCAAAATGGTCTCAACATCGAAAAAAATGGCTTAGAACAAATAACTGGATGGATGTGCGTAGCACTTTTGCAAATTCAAACGTCCATATCCCAAGAACAGCTTTACCATTATAAAATTATACTTTCTAAAAATTGACGAAAAAATTTAACCATCCTATCAGATTTTGAATGTTTCGAAAAAAGTCTGAATACTTTCTGGCTGCAGCAGAAAGCATTTTAATCATTGAGTTAAATAGTCTTTAACAAGTAAACTAATGTAAAAAAACGATCTCATTTGAATTTGAGCTGAATCTATTAAGTGATTCGAATGCAGCTGTAGTGGATATTAAATTTGTTGAAGATCGATACAGGACTTCAGATTTTATCGTCATTTTAATTTAATGACTTTATACCACTTGTTTTTTAATGCATCTGTCAAAATAGGCTGAAACTTCAGATATGTACGTAATGACGTGTAAGAATGTATGCTACCGAATTTGTATCGAGTATTGTCAATCGGGTTAAATTGACAAGTTATATTAAAATTGGAATTATAGTATTAAGGTTTATTTGTCTTTTTTTTTTGTTCATCATTTTTCTGATTTTTTTTTTTTTTCAAGATTTCCTTTTATGTACGTTTTATCTACTTATGGGAGACTTGGCGCCAATGTACTCTTTCCCTGACCAATTTTGAGATTCCCTGACTTTTCCCTGATTCCCTGACCATTTTTATTTTTCCCTGAATTCTCCCGGTTTTCCCTGACCGCGGCCACCCTGCAATGTGCAAGGTCCGACTATGTAACCTTTCGCTTTTCAACAAAGCTACCTCTATGAGTAAGTCTATTAATCAACTATGGCTTCCTCATAGAGGAAGCATTGTAAAAAGTTAAAAATAACGAGGAAGCAATGTACATTATTCTACTTCGTATCCTTATTCTAAGTAAATTAGGAAAAACATAGCTTCCTCTATGAGGTAGCAAAAAAGAATGCAATTTAGCGAAAAATTAATTATCGAATAATAATAAACAAAAATTAGAATTCAAACTCTTCTATAAATATTCACTCAATTAGGTATCGAACATCACGGGATATTGTTCCGTTTAAAATTGTAAAATTCAATAAAATCCGAATCGCTTTACTGAGCGTGCATAATTTTTTTCTTTTCTTTAGCGGCAGGATTTATTTTCGCTCAGCGAACAGTTTATTACAGAAAGGTTTTTAATTTATTAGCCCAGCATTAGCTGTTTTTAATTGAAAAGGAACAAGAATCTCGATGAAGAACAAAATGGAAAAAAAAATGTAGTGATGTGACGTTTTTACGAGAAAGCCGTACGTAAAGGAATTCTATAGCTATTTATATGTTTTCAAAAAATTCTTAAAAACTTTCTCAAATTCAAATGAAACATATTTAGGTATGTAGGAGATTCCAGAAGTGTAATTACCAAGAGTAACCCGAAATAAATACGCCTGCATTAGAGATTATTTTAATAGGTAACAAAAGTTACCGATAAAGTCACAATAATTATCTTGACAGGAAATTCCTTGATTGTTGCGGAAATGGTAGGTGAGAGACTAAATTTTCACGGAAAGGAAAAAGGAATAATCAACGATGATGATCTCATTTTTTACGAGCACGTTGCACGCCATGGAATTCAATCGCAATTTTAGCGCCCGTCAAATATGGATAAACGATTCACCAGACATTTTTTAATCCACTTGTCGCGACGTGATTAGCTTTACAATCTCGTCAAGTTTCGAATACTCTAGCGAGTGATTTTAAAATAAACCGTTCGTGTGACGTTTGTGAATTAATACAAAGAGCCCGATACTAAGAACATATTGTATTAACCGTTACTTAGCGTCTGTAGCTTCGATATACAGTTCGTGAAATGTCTGGTAGTTCTTATTCCGCATTATTTCATAATATCAATAGTTTTTTACTTCAAGATGCATCATACATCGACCAAAAGTATGCTTTAATTGCAATTTGAATACTTCATTAAAAGAGAAAAATTGATATTGCGTAATAACAATGCCAAATAGTTACTAGTAAATCAGTTTTTAAATATTAATTAAATGTCGTTTTAAACCTTTTGTTTGTTGAATTTTGGACAATAATTGAAAGCAAGTAAATCTTGGATAGGAAATTGAACCTTTGAATGCAAATTTTTTTTTTACACCAAAAGTTATGCATAAAAATTACGAAATTCAAAAAAATCACTTATATGTATTTGGAAAAATCAGTAAATTTATTTTGTAAGAAAAAAATAAAATAACAAATAAGATTCCCCTCCGAAAGCGTAAAAATAAAACCATCTAAAAATTTACGTTATGAATTCGTCTTTACTAATATAACAAGAAATTAAAATAAGGTTTTTATCCTACTCTAGATTTTTATATTTATTTATACTTTATTCCTCAGATATTGCTCATAATTGGCTATATTTCCAAACCCCTAGAAAGTTCACTATTTGAAATTATTGTTTTCTAAATTATTCGTTTCACGACATACATTATTTTTTATTTACTTATATACGTCGAAACTTGTGCAGAGGTATCGAACAACAAAAGTGTCAGTACCAAAAAATAATGAACTTAAAATTTTCCAATGCTATAATTAATTTTAAAAAATGTCTGTTCCTAAGTCCATTTTCGGAAAAAAAATGAACATACTTTTTTTTTCACTCAAATGGACGCCCTTGAAATTATATGAGCCAATGAGCATCGAATATTTAATCAATATAAAAAAATCATTTATGTCCAAAATCATATATTGTCGTTTCGTGCAATTTTTTTTGTAGGTGACCTGTTCAATGTCCATAGTAACAAATTTTTTCATCTATAAGCCAATACATATTCCCATAACTTCTGTAAAATTTAATACGAAATTAACAACTTATTCGACAAAAAACAATTGATTTGATGTTTCTGCTTAAACATATTTTTCATAGCTTGTATCTACAACGCCCGTTCTGTCAATTTTTCAGTATGCTCAGTATAGATTCCTCTAAATTATATAAAATGAACTGGAAAATTGGTGATATTATATAGAGGGAAAATAAATGATTTATACTTCGAAATAAATGTTGCAATAGGAATAAGGATATAAAGCATGTTGCATTAAAACAAAATTGGTAAACAACAGTTTATTGTTATCTCGATAAATTAAAGTTATGTAAATAAAATTACGCAAGTTAAAAAAAAAATTAAACAAAAATTATGCATCTCCTAAGAGAATCGAATGGAATATTTTGGAAAATTCACTAATTGTAAGTGCGAACTTACAATTAGTGAATTACCAATCGGGCTTATTACCCGAGCCTCTAAGCACGTTGGCGTTTAGAGGCTCGGGTAATAAGGCGGAGACGCGCGCGCTTCGGGACAGGTGGTCAGTGAGTGAGATATCCGCTGTGTGAAAACCCAAGCATTCCGAGAAATGAACAAAGGGTTCATTAGTTTTACTTTTAACGCTATATTCTCTGACGGAATTTCCTTGCTATTAGTATATTTTTGAATAAAAATATTTTCACGCATTTTTTTCATCAGTTTATATGCTGTAAATCAGTGACGGTTACATAAAAGCAATATTAAATAGTCTGAATTCGGTTGTCAATATCTCGGAAACTAAAAACGGCGATTTTATTTCCAATTTTGCATACACCGAACCACATAATGTTTCTTATTCACTCTGGACTATTTCAAATTCTCTGGCACTCCACAACATCCTTAATTGAATACTAAATCGTGAGCAATATCTGAGAGGGTTTGAAAATAAATGTAAGGATAATTTATGCATAAAGTACCCTTACATTTGTATCAAATAGTGAATGTCAGTCAAGCTACAACGGATTTATCGTAAATCAAGTTTTTTTGCAATGATATTTTTTAAAGCAATTTCAAAATGCTAAAAAAGAAAAATGAAAAAATTACAAAAAATCCCGAATTTCAATATTTAAAACGAAGTGCATTTGCATTATTGTTTGAATGAATTAATTAATATTTATTTAAAGAAAAGACAAAAATAAAATAGAAATTCAAAATTCAAAAATACATGTATATATATAAAAAAGAAAATAGTAAACAAATTTTAGTAATATATGATAAGGGAGAAATAAATATAAAAATATAACATATAATAAAATAAAATATGAAAGGATAACAGTTATTATTTACATTTTCGCTTTATAGGATTTCTAAAAAATATATCATACGATTTTATATGAATAGTTTGAGTTCATTCAGGGCGTTTTCTGTGTGATTACTCTAAATCACTCTAAAATAATATTAAAAAACATGCTCACCTGCAATTCGCACCAGGCAACGGCAACACCAGTTTGCGTGTCGAGTCCCCGATAGACTGTTTTGAAACTACCACGTCCAATTTCTTCCTCAAACTTGAGAAACCTTCCGTCAGTGGAAATACCAATAGCCTTTTCCTCATCATCGTCGTCCTCAACAGTCTGCACTTTAACCTTCATGAGAAGAGTCCGAACGTCTTCCATGGCCATAGTTTTCTGCGCGAGTTTCTCGTCGGCTTTGAAGTTTTCGTCGAGCAACGGACCAATAAAACCCTCGACGGTTTCCTCGTGAGCTGCAGTTTCGCTGCCGACAACGCCACCACTTCTGCTGCTCGGTGGTTCTTTCGAAGCTTCCGCTTCTTCCTCTCCCTTTCCCACCCCTTTTTTCCCCCGAGCGTCGTCCTTGATCTTAGCGTCAGTTTCGACCTCCCCGACTTTACCCATTTTGCTGAGCGACTCCTGAAGTGCTTGAGCCGCAACAATATCACTAATACTAGTGCCATTATCGTCCTCGTCATAAATCGTAACTCTTTCATCGTTTCCCATGACTTTTGCCTCATCGGCGTTATCCTGTATTGCGTCTTTAATCTCGGTCTCACCAGCGCCCTCTTCGGACACTTTTGAAGTCACGAAGCGCGAATTTTTCATTCTTCCATCGTTGATATTCGATTTTTTCGAATCAACACTCGTGAAATCCTCGCCAACGCTTTCCTTAGTTTGTCTCGGCTCGGCGCTAGATTCTCCGTGAGTTTCGCTGGATATTCTACGTTTGGGTATCTGCGAAGTCGAGGCCATTCGTTCGCCAGACGGCTTTCGGCTTTCTCGGGATTCCAACGAGTCCTTGGACGTTTTTCTACAACGATTTGTTTCGTGATCGCTGCGATTTGTCGAGGGCGAATGCTCGTGTCGATGTTGTTGCTGTCTATCCGCACTGTCCATCGAACGCGAATGTCCCGTTGATCTTCGTTTCGATTGAGCGGAACTTTCCCCATCGACGTTTCGCAACGATATTTTTCGCACTGGTGTACCACTCATTGCGACGAAACTCGCACCGGTTGACGAGACTTTTGACGTTTCCGCTTCCGAACCAGCAGGAACGTTTTTATCGACGTGCGAAGACGACGAGGGCATCGTTCCTGTGTTCGTACTTCCCGCGGGAGCTTCTCTGTTTTCTTGCAACTCGGAGGACGAGGATAACGTCTTCCGAGAGGCATTTTGATGATCGTCACACCGTCGCATCGACGACGACGACGACGACGACGAGGGCGCGTCGACGTCGGCTACGCCAGCGCCACGATCTACAGTCTTATCCTCATTGCTTATTTTCCTAGGTTTTGCTTTGCCGGTTGGCGTGGAAGGTGTCGAACTGATACCTATTGAGAATTCATCATTCCTTCAATAAGATATTTGTGGATTTACGAAGAATTAAACGATACATTTTTTAACAAGATAGTCTTTTTTTTTAAATACTAGTAGGTTCTTGGAAAAATTGCAGATTTTTACAGATCTAGTCGAATATTAATTCGTCGATAGCCGGAAGGTAAGAGATTGTAAAGAATTAGTAGATTTCTAGAATCGTTGTCCATTAGCAAATGTTAATCGATTATCAGACTATCACATAATTAACCAACTTTGGAAAATTGAGAAATTTCAGAAAATAGTACATTTTTAGGGAATTAACCAATTTTTTGAAATGAAACAATTCAAAACAATTATCTATAGTAAAACTATTTTGAAAAAAAAACGCTTCCTGCACATGTGTAGTAATTTTACGTTAAATATTTTTAACAGTGGACAAGGGCGTTGCAAAATTAAAGTTAACTCATGTTAAAAACCCGACTCGTATGGCGTATTTAGTATAATGTGCCTTAATTCATACGCCTTCTGCAACGGATTTAGCAGAACTGTACATCAGTTTTACGTTATACTCGTGTAGTAAATTTTCTATTCGCTCCGTACAAGCCTTTGGAGGGGATAAACGAATCGACGTGCACGCGCTGAGTGGCGAAAATGAGAATCAAATTTAGAAACTCCGATCCATGAGAATCGCGTTATTTAATAAAATGGGACATTCTTTTTGTTGTACATCGAATTGTAAAAATACTATTGTAAATAACGAATGCAAAGTCTACTAGTTTTCAACAGCGAAATACATATGTAACCTCAAAATGCATCGAATAATTATGTAAAATATGCGTAATGAATATAATTTACTCAAGTGTTTAATTAGATTATATTATAACAAATAATGTTGTACACAATTATGTGAAAATCATCTCGAAATACGTCTTTAATTTCATTTTATCACATTTTTAACGCTTTTGCACACCCATTTACAGTCTCCAAGTTTTTCGCATTTTTGAGCCAACAGATGGCGCCGCGGCTGACTTTCACGGAGCGAATAGCCGTAAAAGGCGTTTCTGCGCTGTGTAGTAATTTGACGTTAAATATTTTTAACAGTGTGTACCTGGTATCCTGGACATGGTTTCGACAACGGCGATCGCTTCCTCGGCATCGCTGCAGGTGGGATCGCTGCTCGAGCCTGGATCCAGGCACGAAGATATCAGCTGAAGACTCGAGCTGGATGAAGAGCCATCCGCGAGAGCGGAAGAGTGTCGCTTCTTCGGAGACGGCGACCCCGTCGCCACTCCATTACTCGTTATCGACGAGGAATCCACGCTGTGATCGAGACCGGCACTCGATCCGCGTGACAATTGTTGCTGCTTCTTGCTGAGAGCAGCGGAGGAACGATTTGCGCCGGACGGTACCTGTTAGAAAGTAACCATTAATTAATCGCTCTTTGCATTATTTCCGTGTCAACAATCATCATTTGAACCTATGTAAATATTTTTCAACCACAATCTCCATTCCAGTAATTTTTACACACAAATTTCAGACCTAAAAGTAATTAAAAAAATTATTCATCGTATCATAAAAATGAAATCATACTATGTAAATTCGTTTCAACATTTTCTATAACCACCCAAATGCAATATGAATATTTTGGGTACATCACTAATACTTTTTTAAGTACCAAAACTCTCAATAATTTTAGCTTTTGTCAGAAAATAATGACCTATTATCTTTCTTTGCTTTATTTTCCTGTTAGCCCATGTCAATATTTTTCAAACACAATCTCAAACAAAAACCGCCGAAGCCACACGCTGACCGCACGTCGACTGCTGTCGGTTTCTTTTTTTTAGTATCAGAAGTCTCAACAGATTTTTGTAGAAACACTAAATTAATTTTTTTAGGCGTTCCAGGAGAATTTGTCGGAAAACCATTTTGTACAAAATATAGTTTTATTTTGTAATTCATTAGAAATCGTAGATTTGATTGACAATTTTTATTTTACAAAAGTTCTAGTTTTTTTTCGACAGATCTAGTTTTTATTTTCCAAATTCCACATTTTTAAGGAAATTCTAGATGCTTTGAAAACTCTGGATTTATTAAAAGTTCTAGGTGTTGTGAAAATTCGAGATTAGTGAGAAGTCCTGGATGTTTTGAAAATCCTACATTTGTTAAAAATCGTCATTTTTGGAAAATAATTTTTTTATATTCTAGATTTCTGGGAATTTTAATTTTTTTGACGTCTAAATTTTTTAGAAAAGTCAAGTGTTTTAGTAGTTCTACATTTTTCTAAAATTTCTTTCTAGAAATTCTAGATTTCTTTTGGGAATTCCACATATATTTACCAATCTTCTTTAGGTGTTAAAATTTTTTTTTGGAAATGCAATCTTTTTTTTAGAAGATCTAGATCTAGATTATTAAAAATCCCGTTTGAAAAAGAATAATTTAAATAATTCTATTAGCATTGACAAAATAGCCTTAAAAATTCATGTAAAAAAATTGCATATTTTGAAAAACATGTAACTCAAGAAATTTCAAATCTTTCTAAATACTTGAACTTGAATTAATTTTGAAGTTGTTAAGATATGAAATGTATCTTAAATCGAATACGAGTTTATCTTTACTACAGACAGAGAAAGAAATATTTCCAATGTTTCCAAATGGTAATATATGGGGAAGCATAGTAGCAATTGTGCACGATAAATGAAGAAAGAAGATATCGATCGAACCTTTCGATCGGCAAGCGCGTGAGCACCGGAGGTCGGCTGCGAAATGATCGAGAGCTTCCGCTGACGTCGATGACTGTGGGTGTGATTGTTGTGTTGTTGTGTCCTCTGTGCGGTGGTGGTGGTGGTAGTGGTGGTGGTGACGAGGCCGGCGCAGGGTCCTCCGGCTTCCTGGGAGGCTAAGTGGCCCACTCCCAGACCGATACCGCCGCCTTGACTACCGCCGCCACCTCCACCGGCCACCAGCTTAGGACAAAGGCCGGACAGGCCAACACCACCGGTCCCCCCCGAACCACGTTGCCTGCTTGTCTCATACCTGCAATTCAAATTAACACAATTTTCCTACATTTCACCAATAATTAACTTTCTCTTTTTTTTCATGTACTTTTCAGAAACACATTTAAGAGCGTGTGAAATTTTTTTTTCCTTCTCGACCAAACTGGTCTCAAACGGTATCAAAAACAGTAATCAACTTTTTTTCACGCATACTGACATTTTATAGCTTCAAAAAGTGTTTCATCGTATGCACATGTCACTGGAGCATTCGATGAAACTCTTTTTGAAGCTGTAAAATCTCAGTATGCCTGAAAAAAGATGATTACAGTTGTTATTACCGACTGCGATATTTCACAAGCTCTTAAGGATGTACGAGCTGTACAGTACCGCCAAACTTGAATTTCAGAGCAAATTTCGAACACTTCCCCTATGGGATGGATATCGGAAAAAAATCAAGCATGCAAAAAGTGCTGAATGAATCGATCTTGTATAATGATGATTCCAAAATGTTATTAATAAATTGATAAAGAAAAAAATTGTTCATCAAATCATCCTAAAATCTAACGTTTTTTTTTTCGAATGAAAATGATTTGTCAATTTTTCCGAATACATATGAATTTTTTCAGAATTTCTTCCTTATTTTAAATTTTGTGAAATGCGCGAGAAATAACGAATTGCCAAACGCACATTCAAAATTAGTTGTTTTTCGCGCATTCTTCAAAATAAAAAAAAATCCAAAATAAAGAAGAAATTCTAAAAAATTTCATATGTATTCGGAAAAAATTGACAAACCATTTTCATTCGAAAAAAACGTTAGGTTGTCGGGTAATTTGTTGAACAATTTTTTTATTTATCAATTTATTAATAACATTTTGGAATTATTATTATGCAAAATTGATCGTTTCAGCACCTTTTACATGCTTGATTTTTTTCCGATTTATATCCCATCGGGAAGTGTTCGATATTTTCTCTGAAACTCACGTTTGGCGAGACTGTACCGCTCGTACATGCTTATACCTAATTCGGCGGTCGAAAGCAACCGCATTTTTGCGATTTTTTTTATTGTGGAAAATCGTAATTACATCTTTTTTTTTTCAGAATACATAGGGAAACAAAATCCGTTGATCATTTTACATCTAGAAAAAGCTTTAAAAATTTCAGAATGTTGGATGAATGTTGGTTTTTGAGACATTTTTTTCACCGTCTTTAAAAATGTAATTTCGAGAAAAATGCTGTAACTCCGTTATAATTATATATTTTCACGCGAAAAAGAACTGCAGATGCTACTATTTTCAATATCAAACTTCTGTACAAATATATGATTACAATTTACCGATTTTACAACAACAAAAATCACGAAAATTGTGGTTTTTTCGCCTCTAGCTATAAGTCCTTAATGGGATTACGGTACAGGCTAACATCGATATATTTAGCGAAAAGTTTAGCGAATGAAGACAACACTACCATGTAGACAGGCAAGCACATTAGTAACATTATTTTCAAGGGCCCATTTTTAAGTCGCAAGTTCGATCATAAGGGTTTGTCAGGTACTATGAAGTAATTTCAAAACTGAACGTTCCATATCGAAAAATGGTGTGTATACGGCAACTAAAAAAAACTATAATCTCCAGGGATGTTGAAAAGTTGTCTTTGCCTGCTCAAAAGTAAACATAATGCTACAGAAATAAGATCCTACGAGTTTTTGAAAAGCAAATTTTGTCGCCACGAGCTTAGGATAAAGACTGCACCGTAAAAAATTGTGTTGAGAAAATTTATATATTTTGTCGGAAGTTTTGATGCATAAACCGATATGTTAAGTTTAATATACAAGTGTCAATGGAAAATTGATAAGCGAAATATTAAACACGATGAAGAAGTCATATATTTAATATAAAAGTACTGTAGTATTACTGTATAATTGTATATTAAATTTAATATACAATTATAATTTCTAATATAAATGTACTGTAGTATTACGGTATAATTGTATATTAAATTTAATATACCGATTTATGCATAAAAACTTCCGAAAATGTATATTAATTTCCTGAACATTTCTGACATTGTAACTAAAATAACTATAATCTCCAGCGATGTTAAAAAGTAATCTTGCTTACTTCGAAAGCAAACGTAATGCTACAGAAATTAGATTTTTCGAGTTATTTACCAAATTTAGTTGTTGATTTGGCACATAAGTTTCCTGACTCGAACTTATGAATACAAAAAGACTAATTTAGGAATAAGAATATAAGGGTTGGAATCGGTTATTTAAATACGTTAAATATTCTAATAACATCTTTAGAATTATGCATAATATCAATAGTCAATACTAACGATCTTTTTTTCGTCTTTTGAGAACACTTTACACATACTTTTTCAAATAAATGTTTCATCGAATAAAAATTTCAATACGTCGGGGTAAATGAAAAAACTGAAAAAAAATGAACTTCACTAGAGATAATAAGAACATTAATTTTTAATACTCATGGCAGAAAGTTATGAATAAATGAGTAAATCTTGTTTTCTTCCTCATAAAGAAAGCATTATTTTTATAAAAATGTTTTTTCGATTCTCCATTTTTATGTCAGAACACTCAAAATGATCCAAAACATCGAGAAAAGTGGTTTAGAAAAATTGTCCGGATGTATGTATGTGTGGGACAAAGTGTCTAAAATTCATTCTATCATAACTCGTGAACTACTCGACCCAATCAGTTCAAATTGTAATACCATGTAAAGTACATGTCAATCTTTATTTGGTTTTAATTTTATAAAAATCGATTAACGCATTCAGTTTTTATGAGATTTTTAAGATTAAAAAAATGTCCGTCAACGCTCTAACTCAAACAAATTTTTAACTATTGAGCTGAAACTTCGAATGAAAATTGAAAAAAAGTGATGCGACCTTTGGTATTGACTTTAGGCGAAATTGGTAAAGCGGTTCGAATTTTATCGAATTATGAATTTTAAAAAATATTACCTACGTTATTGCTCTAACTTTTGCAAAACTTAAGATAGCGAGCCCATATTTTATATGTAACGAAACAATATTCAGCAATCATCTTTATTTATTTATTTATTTATTTATTTATTTAATACAAGGATGAAAAGTAGAACCTCGCACATTGCTTCCTCATTGTTTCTCGGTTTTACAAAGCGGTCTCTGTGAGGAATCCAAAATTAATTAACATACTTCATCATAGGCGAGTAAAAAGCAAGAAATTATGAGGGAGCAGTGTGCAAAGTTGTACTTTGCATTGACTTTTTTTAAAAAATATACAGTCAACAAAATTTGTCTTTTTGAAATGAATTCGTTGATTTATCTGAGTACATACCCGCGTAGAAAAAAAGAATATTGTCAAGAATCTTTTAAAGAATTTTTAAAAAAAGTCTTGAAAGAATCTTTAAAGGAATCTTGAAAAGAATCACGTATAGGATCCGGAGCAAGATTCTTCCCAGGATTCTTTTCAAGATTCTTTCTATGCGAACTGAGAATCTTTCAAAGGATCTTCGAAAGAATCTTGACAAGCGTCTTTAAGAGAATCGTGAAAAGATTCCGTCTATTAAACAGAAAAATCGTTAAAAGAATCTTAATGAAAATTTTCAGAGGAATCGAGCGAAATTTCGATACGTCAACGAAGGGTAAACACCTCGTGTATAGTCGAACTCAGGACAGCTTTGCAGTCTTATATACGTTCAGGCTTCAAGTCACTTGCGAGAAACGCTTCGACCGCTCGCCATCTAGCGGAATATTATCCACCAGTGTTTCGTATGATGTCACTAGGTGGCGAACGGACGGAGCGTTTCTCGTAAGTGGTTTGAAGCCTCAGTGTATATATAAGACTGGAAAGCTTTTCTGAGTTCGACTACGCACGAGGGGTTTACCCTTCGTTGACGTACCGAAATATACTGTCTCGACACCAAGGGAAAGCAACAACAGGTTTTGCTCGATTCCTCTCAAGAATTTCACTAAAATTCTTTCAACGATTTTTCTGTTTAATGGACGGAATCTCTTCACGATTCTCTTAAAGACGCTTTTCAAGATTCTTTCGAAGATTCTTTGTAATATTCTCAGAACGCTTTCGGATAGAAAGAATCTTGAAAAGAATCCTGGAAATAATCTTGCTCCGGATTTTATACGTGATTCTTTTCAAGACTTTTTTTAAGATTCTTTAAAAGATTCTTCACAAGATTCTTTTTTTCTACGCGGGTATGATCTGTGAATGATTTTCCGGTCTTAAAATTTCTGTTTCCGCAAATTTTTCAAGGCTGATTTCACGCAGCTGTTCAATCAATGATCTTCAAACTTCACGTGTGCAATATGAAACTTTTTATCTAACAAAATTTACAACGTTTGAAGGACTTTTAAAAAAGATAGAAACAAAATTTTTCCCCCAAAATATCCAATATATTGCGTGTTTGGCAAAATTATCAAATTGAATAAATAGTATATAAAAGCTTTCTAAAAGTTTCTTTAACAATTTGATTGTAACTAATTTATTGACAACATTTTTGGGTTATAGCTATTAATCACAAATAACAATCAAGTCAAATATTAGTTTTGTAATGTATGCCCCTTTATGAATAATTGTACACTAGAAAATCTTATTTCCACAGTAGCATTCACAAATTTTGATAACTTTTGGATAAATTTGTAGCTTTTTGCACCCAATTAACAACATTTTCGATTTCTCATAATTTAAAATGATTCTGACAGCCCTGGCCTTTCGTCGCAAGGTTATCGTCTTAAATTTATCTCTTAGTATAACGGAAACAACTCTGCTGTTAAAAATATATTTCTGTTATTCCTAAAAATAATGATTCCATTTTTCAAATATATAAAATAAAGTTTATTTTATATGTCGATAATGCGCTGTGCATTCGTAATTACAATTGGTATCACCTCTGGAAATTAAGGATTTGTACGCGATGAAAAAAAAAAAATGTTTTGCTCAAAAATGATATCCAATTTTTTTTATAACAGCTTCACTTTCCGAATGAACACGCGTCATCATGAGTTGATTGAGAGGAGTTGAATATACGAATGCTCATTTTTTTATTTGCTCGCCTGTCTGCCCGTATCTCATTTATTTTTCGGTAGCAATCAAAAGGCGAGTAATCGCGGTGATTACCGAAGCGTTCATTCCAAACGAGACTCATCAAATCCAATTGCGATAAGGGAAAGGAAAGAAGAAGACAATGTATGAATATTTGCCATCCGGAATCGCGTGCAATTAATTAAGGGGCTACAACACTGACATGTTTTAAGAAACGTGCCTTAATAAAAATGTTTTAAATGCTTAAAGTCTTTAAAATATCGGCCGATAATTTTATATTAATATTAGCAATATTAACGAAACTTGATCATTTTGTATCGAAATGATTCGAAATATGCAGAGAATGTTATTAACAAAATTATCGGTATTTGAGCGATCTTTGAGAAATAATTTAAACACTGAAAGGTCCTTGATTCAACTTCGAATTTTTTTAAATATCTACAATTTTGATAAACAGTTTTGCTACAAAAAATCCATGTGCTTAAGTGAAATTGCTCTTATATAGTTTAAAATGTTCACGTTAAAAATATTTGGAGATACCGTTTAATGAGTGGCCGTGAAGGCAAGATTCTCAAATAAAAGTTTGATTAGATTAGAATTGAAGTACATCGCGACAAAAAAAAAAGTTGAAGTCAATCGACGAAAGTAAATTAAGGCCGTCTAAAATACTAAGGTCTTTGATTTCTATCTTAATAATAATGCTATAAAACTTATGAAAAATTTATAAATATAAAAATAGTTTAACGCCCAGGAAACGCTTTTTTCTGAAATGAATTTGCGGATTTTTCCGAATATATATGCGATATTTAAAAGAATTTATAAAAGTTTTTGGTTTGGGGAATTATTTGAAAAGACAAATTTTGGATTTGTTTTTATGGAAAAACCGAACATTACGCAAAGAAGGTACGTGATTATAGGAAAATTTCATAAAAACAGCCTAAAAACCCATGTCGGCACCCATATTTTTATTTAAACTAATTAATTATAAATTGTTAATATTGATATATTATTATGACTCAAAATCTGTGTTCTTAAAGGACGAAACGTTAATTTGGGTATGTAGGTATGTGTTTTGCAACTGAAGGCATAAATGTCAATATTATTTTTATAATTTCCAGCGTATTATAGATATTTACTACAAGGTAATAAAAAAAAATTCATAACTATTTTTATTTTTAAAAACATCATTTTAACATTATTTTTCTAAAATAATGTTAGTTGTTAATGTAAGAGTTCCCCTCAACGCAGAGTCATTCATCATGCAAATGGAAAAACCATAAAACATTCCAACATTAATTCAAAGAAAAGAAAAATTTAAACATCATACACGAAAATAAAATAATCGTGGAGAAAAATATGAATTATAATTTTTTAAATTAGAATCTAATTTAGAAACGGCCTTATCATAGACTTAGGATTTTTTAAGGATTTCATATGATACATTTTCTCAAAAAATGATGTATCTGCTATGACTTAATGCACGTGCCAAACATATTTGCAGACACTACTGAAAACACATACTTTGACGTATAATAAACAAAGCTATTAAATGTATGGAATTTTTTAAATTACCACTTGAGCACATTTGAGCTTGAATAATGCAGGATGCACACCGCTTTCAGATAAGGTACTTAGATGGTTTCGATAACTAGTACGAATTTGCGAGTAAACAAAAAAAAATCAACTCGTGAATAGAAGAAGTGAAAAGCGTAAAAAAATACGTAATTCAAACGAACGTATATGCATTTTTTGCTATTACTCGCTCCTAGAAATATCAGCGGCAAAACTGTCCGGTAATTGTACCGTATCATTTATGCAAAAAAAAACGCTTTTAAAATTACCATATCGGCCACATAAATTCATATAGTCTCAGAGTAACTTAAAAACTTACGTAGACCCGGTAAATTTTCGAAAAAAAAAAACGGGGATTTCATATAGTTTTGAGGTAAATTTGACAAAAAAAATATTGTGGTATTTTTTATCTACACCGTTGATTTTTCCCACTTTATACGATAAATTTACGAACATTTTTCGTCACCGTATTTTCACAACCCAAAGGTTGTGCATTATTTTCACGGTTACTATACTGAAAATGAAAATACCAGTATTTTCACATCTGTACTTGGTACTAGAACAAGTTATGTTTTACTAAAAAAAAATTCTGAGATTTTATATCAGAATATAGAAAAAATCGAGAATTACAAGAAAAGTGCTCGGAAAAAGATGTCATATGTTTGTATCTGAAACATTCGCTATCAACTACGCTTCTTTTTTTTAGATTGTCAAATCAAACTTGTTTGGAAATGTTTTTTTTAAATCAACATTCAATCGACGAAAACGCCGCTGCATTTGCTTAAAGTTGCGCTTCTTTCGTCAAAATGAAATAACGATGAATTTTGTTATCATTCTGTCCCCATCCCCCAAGCAGTAGACTCCTATTGGCTATTTGGTACGTAGACGTTATTCCCTGTGGAAACCATTCCCGACTTAGTTATGAATCTACGTAAATTATGTGCCAAACGAACGAAGAGAACGAAGCCGGTCAGAATTCATAGACGAAGAGCGACGTTCTCAGTTTTTGCCCGACAAATTAACAGTGGAAGACAAATTCAGATTGCAGTTTTTTTATCGCGAGTGGGAAATCGCGAGGGTGAATCGAGTAGCTTTCATTGATTTTAGTATGTCTTTTCTTGTCACTAATTTTAAGGATCATGATAGTTTTCTTTCCCAATTTTTTTCCGGAATAAACAAGTGTGGATTATCTCAGAATTTTCGTGCCATGTTTATTTATTTCTCCGTACTATTAGCAAAATCGCCAGTCGTGAGCCGTCCCTCTACCTTCTTTCCTAAGCTGCTTGCTAGCCGTGCAAAAGACGTCTTACCCTTTCTCATTTTTTCTGTCATTTGAGATACGATGGAGCTACGCGGCGAATGGCGACCAAATAGTTTTACATTGCCTTAACATGTTAAACTACCAACGTTTACGGTGATGTATTTCCAAAACCATACGAGTAAACTATTTCAAATTTTGGGCACATTTTTCTAGTAATATCCATGTTTTATTTATTTGTCCGTTTTATTATCGAAAACAACCTGATTTGATGTTGATGCAAGAAGCCCCTTAACTAGTACAAGGAAATTTTTTTAATTCAAAATTTTAAAAGAAATTTGAACTTTGGAATTATAAACGGATGAACTTTTGTTCACAAAGTTAGAACGAAAAAAATTAAGTTTTTATTTACTTTAAAAAAAATGCATTGTTATACATTTTTATATCAAGTAGGAGCTTCTTAAACAAAATGTATCTCAATTTATACCAATTTCTCATTTCCATCGAATGCAGCCGTTGTTAAAATTGTAGCACTGGTTTAACGACAGTTCAAACTTTTTTACAGTTTTAGCATTCTGCCAATTAAAAATTTTATGTTTAAAAAAAATGTTATATACTTTTGAACTGTTTAAAATAAAATTAGAGCGAACGGAATGAAATTTTTATTTATTTAAAAAACATATGATTTTTATTCTGCGTCTTTGCGAACTAACTTAATTGGCCTTGAAAACGAGTAAGAATATGAATGTTCGTAAAGAAATAAAATAAAGGTGCTTCACGAGCCCGGCGCCAGAAATTGTGTTGCGAATCATAGACAGTAGACAGTCGGGTGAGACATGACGAACAAACAGCGACGACACGCGGTTGAGACAACGAAATTGGCAGCTGCGTGTACTGAGTCGAGAGCGTGAATAAGAGGCGCCGATGACTGACGCCCGGAAATCGCGGTAAACGTGGCGCTTAACGAAGCAGGACAGATGCGAAGAAACTGTGCAACGAAAAATGACGAAAGAATTCAGTTCCGAGTGCCAAAGAATTTAGTAAAATGAGAAAACTCAATTTTATTAAATTTCAAATGTCGAAATAATGGTTGTATTGTGAATTACCGACATCCAATAACTTAAAAAAGTAATGAAACTCGTGATAACTTGGGTAATGGTTAAATACAAAATTAGGCAAAGCTGTGAGACGAAGATTTTTGAAACATCATTACTTTCAGCTGTATGTGTCAGACTTTAGAAAACCAAGAAAATTCATTACTAAACAACACATTGTTTTACAACAATGATGAAGTTCTAGGAATAAAAAATTTCCTGCAATTGTGAGGCAAACAATTACGAAAAATTCTTCATTTTTATCGCAAAGGGCCAAAGATTTTAGTAAACAAAGATATAATGATTTTTTGATCCTTGTAAAATTTGAAGTTGCATAGAAAATTATCGAAATAACATATTTTTTATAATTCACTTTCGCCATAATTTAAAAGATGGAAAAATACAAAATTATGTGCATTATAAAAAAAAAAAGAAGAAGATCTTCACTTTCGGCTCAAAGTGCTAAACATTTCAATAAGCCAATAAAACCAATTTTCATTTCGCTAAAAAGAGTCCAACACAAATTACTCAGATTGAAAAATACTTCATTATGTTTTTTAATTGGAGAGATTGTGAGATACAAAATTAGGTGAATCGTTATTCGAGAGTTAGAAAGCGGAAAAATTAAATAATTCTCCTAACTACGATTAGTACGAGAGTAAAAAAAAAGTTAATGTTTGTTTTGGGGCAAAAAGGGCAAGGCAATAAATAGCAATGCAGTGTGAAACGAATGACAATGTAAGAAGCATGATTTTTCTGATACAGACATCATTATACCTGTCCTGTCTGCTGTGGCCAGATGGGAAGAGCCCGCGCACTGCGTTGCCTATAGCTGCTCTCTTTTTCGCCTCCTTTTCTCGTCCCCTGTGCCCGCCGCTTGTGCTCACCTGGTGTTCGTGGCGTAAGCT
Organism: Ephialtes manifestator; assembly: GCA_963970395.1. Lineage (NCBI taxonomy): Eukaryota > Metazoa > Arthropoda > Insecta > Hymenoptera > Ichneumonidae > Ephialtes > Ephialtes manifestator. The sequence goes on along the minus strand of OZ019968.1, from coordinate 15,700,830 downwards.
TTTATCCGCCTGAAAAACAAATACACATATTTGTAAAACTAATTTTGCAAATTTATCTTAAGGAAGTTAGAGCGCTTCACACTCGTCAAAAGAATGCTAATTAAAAAAACGCCTTATCTACGGTAACGTAAACGTTACTTTAATGGTAAAATTGAAGTAACGAAAAGCTCCACGTTGCTTTAATGGCAGAATTAAAGTAACAAAAAGTCCCGTGTAACTCAAGATTTTCCCGTTAGACAGGGGCGGTTTAACGGCTAGGCCGACTAGGCCCAGGCCTCGGGCGCCGCAGTCTGGGGGGCGCAAGTGACTGAACTTTTTTTTTCTATTTGTAAAATTGGTGTAAAAACGAAAAAAAAAATCGTTGTGTTAAGCTTTTTTATGGAACGAAGGGGGCGCCTCGAATCCCCGGGCCTAGGGCTCTTGCACCGTTAAACCGCCCCTGCCGTTAGAGTGACTTAAAGTTACTTTAATGGTAGAATTAATGTAACGAAAAGCTCCACGTTGCGTTAATGGCAGAATTAAAGTAACGAAAAGTCCCGTGGAACTCAAAGTTTTCCCGTTAAAGTGACTTAACTTCAAATTCTTTAACGTTACGCTAATCTCCCGGACTACCGAGCCTCGCGTGACGTGAATTCTTCGTTACTTTAATTTTTTTCCGAAAGTAACGAAAATATGAAAAGTACGTACTACGCGTGGGAATAACTGTTGCGTTTGCAGTCTGCGGAAATACCGATCGTCCATGTGGATTACCACATGCAGTAGGTACTTTTCATGTTTTCGTTACGTTAAAAAAAAATAAAGTAACGAAAAATTCACGTCACGCGAGGCCCGTAACGTTAAAAAATTTTACTCTAACGGGAAAACCGTGGGTTACGTGAGGTTTTTCGTTAACATTAAACCAACGTGGAGCTTTGCGTTACTTTAATTCTACCATCAAAGTAACGTTTACGTTACTGTAGACACCGCGTTAAAAATTAGTACATTGTGCAACTAGTGCCGAAAATTGGCGATTCGGACGAGTGCGAGAGTTGCTGCCCGAGCGAAGCGAGGGTGGCAATCTCACGAGTTGCAATCGCCAATTCCGGCACTAGTTGCAGACCGTGCTTTTTTTAACGAAAAAATAGAAACGATCGCTTTCCGAGACTGTAGAGTATGAGCGGAAAGGGTTCCTAACCTCAACACGCCGTTAAAAAATGTGTCGGGCGCGTTAGGAAATGTTGCGGCAGCGTTTAGAAAAACAAATATGCGTGTAGAAAAAGAAGAATGTAGCTGATGTGCGCATGCGCAGGACATTTCCTAACGGCGTACGGGAACGGCCCACGTACCGCCACGCTCTACAGTTGAGGAAAGCGGGAGTTTCTATTCATGAGTTAAAAATTAGTACATTGTGCAACTAGTGCCGAAAATTGGCGATTCTGACGAGTTGCAATCGCCAATTCCGGCACTAGTTGCACACCGTGCTTTTTTTAACGAAAGAATAGAAACGATCGCTTTCCGAGACTGTAGAGTATGAGCAGAAAGGGTCCCTAACCTCAACACGCCGTTAAACAATGTGCCGGGCGCGTTAGGAAATGTTGCGGCAGCGTTTAGAAAAACAAATATGCGTGTAGAAAAAGAAGAATGTAGCTGATATGCGCATGCGTAGGACATTTCCTAACGGCGTACGGGAACGGCCCACGTTCCGCCACGCTCTACAGTTGAGGAAAGCAGGAGTTTCTATTCATGAGTTAAAAATTAGTACATTGTGCAACTAGTGCCGAAAATTGGCGATTCTGACTAGTTGCAATCGCCAATTCCGGCACTAGTTGCAGACCGTGCTTTTTTTAACAAAAGAATAGAAACGATCGCTTTCCGAGACTGTAGAGTATGAACAGAAAGGGTCCCTAACCTCAACACTCCGTTAAAAAATGTGCCGGGCGCGTTAGGAAATGTTGCGGCAGCGTTTAGAAAAACAAATATGCGTGTAGAAAAAGAAGAATGTAGCTGATGTGCGCATGCGTAGGACATTTCCTAACGGCGTACGGGAACGGCCCACGTACCGCCACGCTCTACAGTTGAGGAAAGCGGGAGTTTCTATTCATGAGTTAAAAATTAGTACATTGTGCAACTAGTGCCGAAAATTGGCGATTCTGACGAGTTGCAATCGCCAATTCCGGCACTAGTTGCACACCGTGCTTTTTTTAACGAAAGAATAGAAACGATCGCTTTCCGAGACTGTAGAGTATGAGCAGAAAGGGTCCCTAACCTCAACACGCCGTTAAACAATGTGCCGGGCGCGTTAGGAAATGTTGCGGCAGCGTTTAGAAAAACAAATATGCGTGTAGAAAAAGAAGAATGTAGCTGATATGCGCATGCGTAGGACATTTCCTAACGGCGTACGGGAACGGCCCACGTTCCGCCACGCTCTACAGTTGAGGAAAGCAGGAGTTTCTATTCATGAGTTAAAAATTAGTACATTGTGCAACTAGTGCCGAAAATTGGCGATTCTGACTAGTTGCAATCGCCAATTCCGGCACTAGTTGCAGACCGTGCTTTTTTTAACAAAAGAATAGAAACGATCGCTTTCCGAGACTGTAGAGTATGAACAGAAAGGGTCCCTAACCTCAACACTCCGTTAAAAAATGTGCCGGGCGCGTTAGGAAATGTTGCGGCAGCGTTTAGAAAAACAAATATGCGTGTAGAAAAAGAAGAATGTAGCTGATGTGCGCATGCGTAGGACATTTCCTAACGGCGTACGGGAACGGCCCACGTACCGCCACGCTCTACAGTTGAGGAAAGCGGGAGTTTCTATTCATGAGTTAAAAATTAGTACATTGTGCAACTAGTGCCGAAAATTGGCGATTCTGACGAGTTGCAATCGCCAATTCCGGCACTAGTTGCACACCGTGCTTTTTTTAACGAAAGAATAGAAACGATCGCTTTCCGAGACTGTAGAGTATGAGCAGAAAGGGTCCCTAACCTCAACACGCCGTTAAACAATGTGCCGGGCGCGTTAGGAAATGTTGCGGCAGCGTTTAGAAAAACAAATATGCGTGTAGAAAAAGAAGAATGTAGCTGATGTGCGCATGCGTCGGACATTTCCTATCGGCGTACGGGAACGGCCCACGTTCCGCCACGCTCTACAGTTGACGAAAGCAGGAGTTTCTATTCATGAGTTAAAAATTAGTACATTGTGCAACTAGTGCCGAAAATTGGCGATTCTGACGAGTTGCAATCGCCAATTCCGGCACTAGTTGCACACCGTGCTTTTTTTAACGAAAGAATAGAAACGATCGCTTTCCGAGACTGTAGAGTATGAGCAGAAAGGGTCCCTAACCTCAACACGCCGTTAAACAATGTGCCGGGCGCGTTAGGAAATGTTGCGGCAGCGTTTAGAAAAACAAATATGCGTGTAGAAAAAGAAGAATGTAGCTGATGTGCGTATGCGTAGGACATTTCCTAACGGCGTATGGGAACGGCCCACGTTCCGCCACGCTCTACAGTTGAGGAAAGCAGGAGTTTCTATTCATGAGTTAAAGATTAGTACATTGTGCAACTAGTGCCGAAAATTGGCGATTCTGACGAGTTGCAATCGCCAATTCCGGCACTAGTTGCACACCGTGCTTTTTTTAACGAAAGAATAGAAACGATCGCTTTCCGAGACTGTAGAGTATGAGCAGAAAGGGTCCCTAACCTCAACACGCCGTTAAAAAATGTGCCGGGCGCGTTAGGAAATGTTGCGGCAGCGTTTAGAAAAACAAATATGCGTGTAGAAAAAGAAGAATGTAGCTGATGTACGCATGCGTAGGACATTTCCTAACGGCGTACGGGAACGGACCACGTTCCGCCACGCTCTACAGTTGAGGAAAGCGGGAGTTTCTATTCATGAGTTAAAAAATAGTACATTGTGCAACTAGTGCCGAAAATTGGCGATTCTGACGAGTGCGAGAGTTGCCGCCCGAGCGAAGCGAGGGTGGTAATCGCACGAGTTGCAATCGCCAATTCCGGCACAAGTTGCACACCGTGCTTTTTTTAACGAAAGAATAGAAACAATCGCTTTCCGAGACTGTAGAGTATGAGCGGAAAGGGTCCCTAACCTCAACACGCCGTTAAAAAATGTGCCGGGCGCGTTAGGAAATGTTGCGGCAGCGTTTAGAAAAACAAATATGCGTGTAGAAAAAGAAGAATGTAGCTGATGTGCGCATGCGTAGGACATTTCCTAACGGCGTACGGGAACGGCCACGTTCCGCCACGCTTTACAGTTGAGGAAAGCGGGAGTTTCTATTCATGAGTTAAAAAAAACGTTTTTTGCAATTTCTGATGAATCCGTTAATAGTTTCGATATATTCAATTATTTCTTAATATGCAAGTAACATTCACAGTAGTGATTGAATAGGAAATCAAGTGATATATGCAAATACCCGATATTGTGTTTCCGTAGAGCAATAGTTCATTTTGATTATTCAAAGATCCTTAAGCAATTGACTATTCAGGTTTTTGAGAGTATTGGTCGTTAAAAAATTACAGCCACTCGTATGTCTGGTATTAGGTGAGGATGGGACAATCAAACGGTTGTATCTTTTGAACTACTGATGCTATCAAAAATATAGACGGCCAATCGATAGTGCATCATTCAGTTCACAAAATGAGCTATTGGTCGTTATAATCGGTCTGATATTGGGACTCCTGTCGTTCATGTAGTTTTTAAATAACTGTCTGAAAAATGTGAAATTTGCAAATATCAATCAATTTATATTTATATTTTTTCATATTATAGTTGTGAATGTATTTGTATATTAAAAACTATTGCTGTTACGTGAGTAACACCGCGGAACCTTTTATTACACCACCAGAAATTGCAGAAACGCTTTTAAAAAATCAACAGATTTGACTAGTATCAAGCGCTCCAATTTCCTTAAAACAATGTAGTAATTGCGATGTTCTCGTACGATTTCGCTATATACTAGAGTGTCGATTATGCGAACTAATTGAAATCGGACACCGTTCGGATAATGGGAAATTGGCATAATCGAGTAGTAATCCGAAAGCGGTAAAAAGATTATTCAGATCGATATAATAGAATAAATGTATTAACAAAAGATACAAAATATGAAAGGTTCTACTTTGCATCTTTTGTTAATACATTTATTCTATTATATCGATCTGAATAGTCTTTTTACCGCTTTCGGAATATTACTACTCGGTTATCCCAATTTTCCATTCATTGCTACCTCATTTTTTTCGTTTTTTACAAAACTACCTCTATGAGGAATTATGTTTATCGATTTTGGCTTCTTCTACGCGCTGAAATCTGGTATGTCGGTAGAGCAGATACGAACCTTTCTTTGTAAAAATATAGGTGATAATTAAACCATCTTGACAGCTTTTATGAGACTCAGCATTTTTTAAAAGTATGTGTGCACTGCCACAATTTCTAACCTAAATAAAGTGCTAAATAATTTTTAAACCCAATCTTTACAAAACTTGAGTTAAATCTATGAAGCGGTTCGGATGCTATAAAATTTTGAATTGTCGAAAAATAGGCGTTGCCGTTTTAACTCATTCAGTTTAACTTTAACTTATTCAGTTAAAATCTTCTGCAGGAATGAACCAACATTTAGCAAAGTTGGTTATAAAATTCGGTGAAAATCGGTAAGGAACTTCGGATCTTATAGCAATTTGGATTTGACAAATTTAAACCGTCTTTGGTTTTGACGCATCTGACAACATGAGCTGAAACTTTGAATATATCGAATATAGTAAAAAAAATGACTGTCGTTGGGATTGTATAACATTGATTTTTTTTGTTCTTATTTCTTTAAAAAAAAGGTTGCAACGTCGGACCTTGCACATTGCTTCCTCATTTTGCACCTTTCTCAAAGGTTCCTCTATTAGGAACCTTTGAGAAAGAGTTTGTAATTTTGTTATTTTTTTTGTTTTCTTTCAATTAAAAGAATGGGAATTACCTTCAAACTAAGAAATTTGATGCTCAAGCCGCTGTTTTGACTGATGGGTACGGGGCTGAGATCGCAGCGCAACCTTCTGTGTGATTTTTCAACTACGACGGATTCTCGATTCTGCACTTGATTATGCTGATGATTTTGATTCTGACGATGATTGTCGTCCTCGAAATCGTTGTGATTGCCACCAATCGTAAGTGGACGATTGCTCGGGCTCAGCGTAATAACGTCTTCGCGATCGTTGTCGTGTTTGTTTCTCGCTCCGCTCACCGGACTCACTGCTTTGTTATTATCATTGCAGCATCTCGGCATTTCACACACGTCCCCGACTTTCGACACGAGACTATATCACTTCTTTTATCTCTCTTTTTTTCCTCGACTTTCTCACGTCGCTTTTTTTTTGTTTGGATTTTCACCCCTAAAAACTTTCGTCAATTTTGCTCGACAAAATTGAGAAAATTTACGCCCCTATTTAAAACCGCCTTTTTTTTTACTACGAGAATTAATTTAGATTTTTTTGTTGTTGCTTTCTTTAGGATTGTTCGAACCAGGAACTTATTTTTTATCTTTTTGTGACGGATAATATTCAGCCACGTATTTAATTAATTTAGGATAAAACGCGACCTCGTCTCGGGATCCAACAGAATCGACGAAATTTGTTTCTACCGCAGTACGGGGCTGCCCAGGTGCTTTCCTTTCTATACCCAAAATCCATGAGAAATACGCACCCGACATTCGGCTTTTTAAAATGTTTTTATGGTCTTTTGCGTTTCTTTTTGTCGATTAAAGTTTTGTCACTTTTATGTCGCCATTTCTGTTATTCTTGCATTGTTTTAAAGTCTTGGTCCTTTCTTATGGTTGTCTTTCTCTTTCTTCTCCTACAAGTTTCCTCAATCCGTGCAGGCCTGTCGGAGTTTATTACGAATATAATCTGAAATATGAAGATAATTTTACTTTCATTTTAAGCAAATAATTTTTTTCGTATCCAAGAAAAATTAAGTTTTTCATATAATATATTGATTGAAGTATTTCAAACCACGTATTGCAGACTAAAAGGCATTTATGTTTTAAGAGAAGTGGTCTAAATGTCAAGAATTACAAACTTTGTATTTGGAAAAAATGAAAAAAATAAACTGAATACAATTTACAATATTTCGATACAGGAATATTTTTACAAGATCAAAGCATCGATCAGAAAATTTGTTTGTATGGTTTTTTTTTAAATCTGTTTTTTTTTAAATCTTTAAATCAACCGTTAAAATATTTGATAGCTTAGGTTGTTACAAAGTAGAGCCCGTCGTCAAACCAGCGAAAAATGGACTATTTTCCGACGGGCCATTCACTAGGGAAATCACTGAAGCATCTCGTATGAAATCCAGAACCAAATCGTAAGAAATCGCCCGGAAATCAGAGGAGGTCCTAAACCTACAACGCCTAATCCTACATGTGTAATATCCTACAGAAAACCGGCGCGAATGTAAAATCCTACATGTGCAATTTCCTACATTTGTAATATCCTACATCGAATTAATTTCCTCTAAATGAGCATATTGTAAAATCCTACACGCGAAATATTCTACAGGCCTAAAATCCTACATGCGTAATATTCTACAGGAGTAAAATCCTACATTTGCCATATTCTACATGAATAAATCATACAGCGAACGAATTTGGCTGCGATGTAAAATCCTTCACGCGCAATATTCTACAAAAGTAAAATCCTAAATGCGAAATATTCTACAAAAGTAAAATCCTACCCGCGTAATATTCTACAGGCGTAAAATCCTACATGCGTAATATTCTATAGGAGAAAAATCCTACATTCGCAATATTCAAATGAATAAATAATACAGCGAACGAATTTGGCTCCGATGTAAAATCCTTCACGCGTAATATTCTTACTGTTAAAAAAATCTGTATTAAAATTAATACAAAAGTGTTGGAAGTTTTTTTGCAGATACCGTATATGAAATTTTGTAAACATGTGTATATGAAAAATCATAACATTTAGAGGACTATTAAAATTCAATGTTATTAAGATTTAATGTCAATATGACCATATGCATAAACTGTGCATTAAATTTCATAAACATGTATGAGGAATTTTCATATGAGCGGTATCTGAAAACTCAAGCACATACGTGTTAGAAATTTAAAGTGAACATAAAAACAATTTTAAAAAATAGAAATATTATTCGGACATTTTTTTTTTCAAACAAATTATGTCACGAGGAAGCTCAGGTATCCGGATTTTCGAAAAAATTATAACCACAGATCTGTGAAGTTCTAGCAACAAACATAAAACAAACATAAATTTGCCGCAATAGCAGTGCGAGATGTTCCAGTGTTTAAAAAAAATCGATTTTGGAAATCTCGAGTAACTTATCAGAAGTCGATGCTAAGTAATAAGTGTTAGCGATCTAGTGCGGGTTTTTTTTCGTTATTGGAAAATGTGGATTAAATTTCAAATCAATCACTAAAAATAGAAAAAATTCACGTTGATTTTCATGTACTAATATAGTAATGATTGATTTAGTAACCATGTGTTATAATTTTATATCACCGGATTGGTAAAATCCATACACGCATATTAAATTTACTGTGCAACTATATTAATGTTTATTTTCTATAACGAGTTTTGTAAATTTCTCACACGTTTGTGTCGCAAAAACACAAACATTTTGCAAAAAGTAGTACACCTATGTGGACAAAACTGCAAATACTTTGACGGGTATTTTTCAAGATTAGTAACTGAAATTTTGATAACTTTGATCTTAAGATCAAAGTTATCAAAATTTACATTTAAATTTAATGCGACAATTTGTATTAAATTTCAAATCGAGCACTAGAATTTCTAAAATGCATGTTGATTTTCATGTACTGATTTAGTAATTATTGATTTAATAATCATGTATTGTACTTTTCTATCGCCGGATTATCGAAATTCATTGATCTGTATTAAAATTGTTATGCAAACATATTAATTTCGATTTCCTATACCAAGTTTTACAAAATTCATACACGTTTGTATAGGAAAAACTCGAACATTTTTTACAGTGTCTACGAAAGAAAAATCCTACACGCGTAAAATCCTACATTCGTAATATTCTACATGAATAAATCATATAGCGAACGAATTTACCTCCGATGTAAAATCCTACATGCGTAATATTCTACAGGAGTAAAATCCTACATGCGTATTATTCTACATGAATAAATCATTCAGCGAACGAATTTGGCTCCGATATAAAATCCAACACGCGTAATATTCTACAGGCGTAAAATCCTACATGCGTAATATTCTACAGGAGTAAAATCCTACATTCGCAATATTCTACATGAATAAACAATACAGCGAACGAATTTGGCTCCGATGTAAAATTCTTCACGCGCAATATTGTACAAAAGTAAAATTCTACACGTGAAATATTATATAAAAGTAAAATCCTACACGCGTAAAATTCTACAGGAGTAAAATCCTACATTCGTAATATTCTACATGAATAAATCATACAGCGAACGAATTTACCACCGATGTAAAATCCTACACTCGTAATATTCTACAAAAGTAAAATCCTACATTCGCAATATTCTACATGAATAAATAATACAGCGAACGAATTTGGCTCCGATGTAAAATCCTTCACGCGCATTATTCTACAAAAGTAAAATTCTACACGCGTAACATTCTACAGGAGTAAACTCCTACATTCGTAATATTCTACATGAATAAATCATATAGCGAACGAATTTGACTCCGATATAAAATCCTACATTCGTAATATTCTACATGAATAAATTCATTCGTAATATTCTACATGAATAAATTCATTCGTAATATTCTACATGAATAAATTCATGTAGAATATTGCGAATGTAGGATTTTATATCGGAGTCAAATTCGTTCGCTATATGATTTATTCATGTAGAATATTACGAATGTAGGAGTTTACTCCTGTAGAATATTACGCGTGTAGAATTTTACTTTTGTAGAATAATGCGCGTGAAGGATTTTACATCGGAGCCAAATTCGTTCGCTGTATTATTTATTCATGTAGAATATTGCGAATGTAGGATTTTACTTTTGTAGAATATTACGAGTGTAGGATTTTACATCGGTGGTAAATTCGTTCGCTGTATGATTTATTCATGTAGAATATTACGAATGTAGGATTTTACTCCTGTAGAATTTTACGCGTGTAGGATTTTACTTTTATATAATATTTCACGTGTAGGATTTTACTTTTGTACAATATTGCGCGTGAAGAATTTTACATCGGAGCTTTGTAGGATTTTACTCCTGTAGAATATTACAAGTGTAGGATTTTACTCCTGTAGAATATTACGCATGTAGGATTTTCCTTTTGTAGAATATTTCGCATGTAGGATTTTACTTTTGTAGAATATTGCGCGTGAAGGATTTTACATCGAAGCCAAATTCGTTCGCTGTATGTTTTATTCATGTAGAATATTGCGAATGTAGGATTTTACTCCTGTAGAATATTACGCATGTAGGATTTTAGGCCTGTCGAATATTTCGCGTGTAGGATTTTACAATATGCTCATTTAGTGGAAATTAATTCGATGTACGATGTTACAAATGTAGGAAATTGCACATGAAGGATTTTACATTCATGCCGGTTTTCTGTAGGATATTACACATATAGGATTAGGCGTTGTAGGTTTAGGACCTCCTCGGAAATCATTGATTTATGTTTTCCTCGAAATCACATTGAAATCATATGAATTTACGGAATCGAAATCACATTGAAATTATATGAATGCACGAAATTGGAATCACATTACAATCATATGAATTCGCGAAATCGAAATCACATTGAAATCATATGAATGCACGAAATTGGAATCACATTAGTTTTTAACCAATACCCAGTACAGAGTAGTGGTTGATGATAATTTAGTTGAACGATGAAGCCCGCAAAGAGCGGTCATCATCAGTGACCGTTATTCGATTCCAATATCATATTACTATTTCTCCTCTGGACATAACGACAAAAGGTTTAGCTATAAATGATGTTAACTTTAAGAAAATAAAAAGCTGTCTATAAGCTTCAAGTGTTTTTTTTTAAGACGCCATATTGAGTACTCTGCAATAGTGATTTTCTATTAAGTTTTCCGAAAATGGAAGCGATTTTTTACTGATTTCCACTGATATGAAATCAAAATTCGAAAAAAATAAGATGTTGTAAAATCACCCGAAAATTTATTAATTTTGTGAAATCACGAAGTTTTTGAAATCACTGAAATTATACAGGAAATCGTATGAATTCAGATACTCATTGAAATCTTGTGTGCATCTAAATGGGAAGGGAATGGCCCCTCGCTATTTTCGTATAGCATATAACAAGCTCTATTATGTTATTTGCAAAAATGATGACGAATTTGTCCATCAATCTGAAGGCCAGTCAACCGATTTCTCCCTAATACAGATTTAGGCTTTTTAAACTCTGTGCATGATTCAGAACAAAATTTTCTTATGTTTGCTCTCTATAATATCTTATTTTCTTTGCAGCATCATTTTACACCAGTTAAACAAAAGGATTTTTTTATTATAAAATTGTAAGAGGTACATATTTCCAAATGCCAACATTATTTTGACATTTTGTAAAATAGTTGATAACTTTTCCACAAAGGTCTTTAAAAAGAATGTCTTTGCTGAAGGAGGTTGGAGCGCTTAACAATAGTTAAATCAGTGTTAAATTTTGAAACGATTTTCTACTATTTCTAGTGGTTTCATAAGCTCTTTCAAACTCTTACTCATGTGGCAACATTATTTCATAATATACAAATATAGTCACAGCTGCAATAGAAAAAGTAAATCGGTTGATATTTGCAAATGTCACGTTTTTAATATAGTTTTTTAAAAGCGTAAACCGTGATATCAGTCCCATTATGATGAGCAATAGCTCATTTTGTTTACTGAAAGATGCATTATCGATTCGTCGACCTTTTTTTTAATATTAGTAATTCATAAGATACAACCGTTTGATAATTTTATTCCAACCTAACATCAGACATATAAATAGTTGTCATTTTTTAACAACTAATACTATAACTGTCCTACAACGAGAACGAGCTATTCCTCTTAGTGTTTGCACTATTATTATGGTTTATTCTTGCAAAAAACTGCACGAAATAACATGACATCGAATATCGGTATATATCAGCCGATTTTCTATTCGAATCACGTCTCTTAATGTACTTATATATTTAGAATTAATTCTGCGATGTGATCCGCAAAAATAGTACTTTGAGAAACAAACTGTAATAATTATTAATCAGTCTACACAATTGAATATCTCTTTGGTTAATTAGCATTTAAATATTCCAAATTAGAATTAATACTAATCAACAGATACTTCATGAAGAAAGTTATACAAAAATGTACCTCTTCCAAAATTGCCATTAATTGGTTAATTATTTTGTAAATACTTCACTCTTTTTTTTCCAAGTTACATACTGCGATATACAAATCGTCTATTTAATGTAGTAACTTAGTCTATAAAACTTTTCAAAAAGGATACCAATACACTGTTTTGTCTGAAATAAAACAACTCAAATCTCCTTTAAATTTGATAAATGATAACACTTTTCTTCAGGAACTCGCACAGATTTCCTTAACGCTTAATCATTGATTGCAATTCGCGATAACAATTTTTTTTAATTCGAGAAATGGATGAGCTGACGGGACGACTTATCACACCGGAAGAGCATGCGATGATATACAGTTAACATTCCGCGACCTCTTTCTTACCTTCTTCTATCCTCTATCCCCAAATTCCCAGCTTCTTTTCTTAGATTCTTACTTCCTCTTCTTCGTCTTTTCCCGCGTCTTGGAAGAAGTCGATTCTGTTGCTGGGACAACGATGAACCGGTTAGAAGAAGTACGGAGTGATCAAAGTACAACACTCCGTTTTTTGTGGTTTACAATATTGGGTTTTTCTTGATTCGTTCATCATTGGACGTGCGTCTCTCGAACGATCTGTGTGAATAAACAAAATTAAAAACCGAATTAGTAATTATCATTCAATAATAACAAAACAATGGAAAATTTGTGGTAATAAAAACAATTATTATAAAATTGTTATGAATTCCGTTTAACAAGAAAATTATTCTCGAAAACATGGTTTTTAATGAATTTTCCAATAATTAAAAAAAATCTCAGATTCATGGATTTGTTGTCGCTGTTTATACGGAACTGCTCATTCAATCATTCTGAAACGTTTTATGAAATTACGGAATCTAGGGACTTTCTACGAAACGTTAAAAATTAATCGACATTCTAAAAAAACGGAAGTTAAAAAAGAAATCCATAACGAAAAAAAATCAAGTTTCGTATATAATTTATTAACCTTTTTCCTTTTTTCGATTTATTAATAACTATTGCTTCCTCATACAACCATTTTTTTCTAGATTTTCATGTCAATATACTCAAAAGTCAATATATACAAAATGCTTTGTATATTAGAATCGTTGAAATATTTTAAGATTGGAATATTCGAAAATTTTTTTAATTTTGATATTTTTATCTACCATTTTTTCGTCATATATAATTTTTTTAATATTCGAAATCAAAAACTATATTTTTAAGAACGCCGTTAGAATATTGTAAAATTAGTATGGAAAAATGAAATTTTGCATCGCACTTGAATCTTCGAAGTATAAACAGTGGAGCTAACGATGAGCGCTACCCTCTCGCAGAAAAACATGTCATCGTACAGAGATACACAACAGAAGGATTAACAAATTCAAGTGGGAGGCTTAAAAGGATTAAACAGAAGACTTATTGTGCCAGTTAGACGCGAAGCCCAGCACTGACTTTGAGAATCTACAATAACATTTTCGTGGCAGCAAATGTTTAAAAATCTTGTAAATGAAACGACTTTATTCTCTATCCGTATAAATGAAAATAAAAATACAAAGGAAAAAAAAGAATAATTAGGACGCCACTTTGTGCGTGGTCCTCCATTCTTTTGATTTTTAGTCTCGACCGAAAATTGTGTTCTCTTTGATCAGAAAATCAATTTTGCAAAGTATTTGCGACAAATATCTAAAGATCGCTCAACCAATTGGAAAGTTGGAGAATAGGATTTTTATTTGTTTATTTTTTTACCCTCTCACCTCTTATTTTATGTATTTGCATGATTTCTATGTATATAAAATATAAACTGAAAATGTTAACATTGAATGGTCACTTAAATGATTTATAAAGTTGTGAAATTAATCAGTTTATATTCCGGATTTAACCGTTTATTGTTCTGTACCTAGCTAATATATCCTATTATTACAAATAAAAAAATGAATATCAAGTAGTAGTTTTATCATTCCGTGAGTTAATATTCGTCAGAAAAAAAAACGAACTTGCATGCGTTCATATTTAAATAAATTTTATATTTATGTTTAATTTTCAAACTACTATTTATGCTCCACCTACAAATTTTAATGACAAAGCGTCCATAACTTTATTCGTTTCAGTTTGTCGTCAATTTTTATGCAAGTTCGTTCCAAAAAGTTTACTTCTACTCGCGTGGCAAAAATGGCTAATATAATCACTTTTGCGATGACAGATAGTATTCCTTGTCGAGCCATTGGAACGTTTACCTTAGCAAATATATACATGGTTTCAAACTTTTGCTTGTGATTATCGCGATGATATTAATATTAATATCATCGCGATAATCACAAACAAAAGTTTGAAACCATGTATATATTTGCTAAGGTAAACGTTCCAATGGCTCGACAAGGAATATTATCTGTCATCGCAAAAGTGATTATATTAGCCATTGTTTTAGCCATGATATTAATATTAATATCATCGCGATATTAATTAAGGAGGAACCTGGATTTAGACGCTAAAAATATGATGGTGCTTTAGGATTTTTTGAAAAGAAAATATTATGCGGATCATTATGAAATTTCCGAGCTATTTTGTTAAACATTTGAACGATACAAATTAATTTTCATTCCTCGTAGAGAAAAATTTGTTGTTCATGTATTGTTTTGTTTGTTAAACTTTCATGTCAGTATACACGCAAAGGATGCAAAGTAGAATCTTACATATGGCTTCCTCATTATTTTTCGCTTTGTTACAACGTTGTTTTCATGCGGAAAATTGTTCATCCATTTTCCCGATAGATAAATATTTGCAATAATTAAAAAATAACGAGGAAACAATGTACAAATATTTACTTTGCATCTAGTTCTGAATACATTTGAAAATATGATATTTATAAAACAAATTTTTATAAATATCATATTTCATCAGTCATCAAGAAATAACAAACAAGAAATCAAATTTCTATGATATCTGAACCCTTCTAATAATCTTCATTAAATTATATATGTAGCATCACTGAACATTATCTCGATTGTATGGGAAATTTGTGCTGATTAAATTTTATAAAAATGTATGTAATGTACATTTTTTGAAAATTCAAAAACTTCATAAAATTTTAAAACTTTACTGATTTTGGCCAAATACAATATCAAAGATCGAATCACTTTGTTTAGTTGTCATACAAAATTTCAGCACGACAATTAAAAATTTGAATGAGTTAGAGCGTTGACGAATATTTTACACAAATTTGAAAATCTCATGAACTCGGAATGCGTCAAGCTATTTTTACTTCCGACTGCCTGCAGGGCAAAAAGACGGGAGTATGTGTTTCACTGGCAGGGCGCGAATATGTCTATTTCTATTAGTACAATGTTCTCCAAAACGGTTAAAGATGTCTTAGCAGAACTTCACAGGTTCTGTTTACCGATTTATGTGTTTTTTTTTTCATAGATTGTATGTATTCGGTGCGATTTTCGAAAGATATAAACATTTAAACAAGGAGCCTGTTTGCCTGTTTGAATATATCGAAATGCCACAAAATGGCCGCCTTGATTGCATATTCTGTAACTCACTTCACAGCGCTTATGGTGAAGTATTAGAACTACTTTAAAAACGATTAAATAAAAATAGATTAATTCGTCAAGAGTGTGGTAATCTCCCGACTATAATATGTGAATGATTATTGTTTTACAATTTTTGGTTTACACAATTTGTTTATTAATTACACTAATTTCGTTAGTCAGGAGTTTTTTATATGTATTAATTATTAAAATTATTTATGAAATTAATACCAAGTTAAAATTGACCAATACTCTACATGCCATTAAAATGTGAGCTGATTCGGTCGAGTATTTCACGAGTTATGGAAATATGCATCTTAGACTCTTCACACTGTAAAAAAATCTACTTGAAATTTAACGTACTAAGTATTAGAAGTTTTTATGCATAAACTGATACACGAAATTTAATATACAAGTGCAATGTAAAATTGCTGTATGGTATAGTAATTTCAATAATTGTCCTTAATTTTACTGTAAAAGTACATTAATTTTAATAATTTCCATTTAATTTGCAGTAAAAGCATATTAATTTCATATCACAAATGGATATTGAACTTAATTGACGAGTTTATGCATAAAAACTTCCGATCTTTTCTAACAGGGTAATATTATTCTTTTTTTTCAACAACTCTTTTCATGTCATAACTTTTTGAGATATTAATGTATTTTGCTGAAGTTTTGTACACAAATATACGGCCATTGTATCATCATTCATGATGAAATGGACGAAAATTGAGCAGTTGAATCGATTTTATGACATACTTTTTTTATTCCTTTTTTCCGGTGAACCAAATTTTTGCACGTCGCAAAAAAGTTTTAGACGTACACTGTTAAAAATATTTTGAAAATTAATATATGTATTGGAAGTTCTTTTCTTTAACTCATGTCAACTCCCGCTTTCCTCAACTGTAGAGCGTGGCGGAACGTGGCTGTTCCCGTACGCCGTTAGGAAATGTCCTACGCATGCGCACATCAGCTACATTCTTCTTTTTCTACACGCATATTTGTTTTTCTAAACGTTGCCGCAACATTTCCTAACGCGCCCGGCACATTTTTTATCGGCGTGTTGAGGTTAGGGACTCTTTCCGCCCATTCCCTACAGTCTCGGAAAGCGATCGTTTCTATTCTTTCGTTAAAAAAAGCACGGTGTGCAACTAGTGCCGGAATTGGCGATTGCAACTCGTGCGATTGCCACCTTCGCTTCGCTCGGACGGCAACTCTCGCACTCGTCAGAATCGCCAATTTTCGGCACTAGTTGCACAATGTACTATTTTACATTAAAATTCAAACGTAATTGAGGTTTTCCATATTAAGCGGGCCATTCTGACTTTCAATGTTCGTAGAGTGGGTTGATAATTTTTTTCCAAAGTATTTAGAGTTCTCCGAGCACATACGAGTTATTTCAGATTTTTGATCCTCATAGTTTTTCCACAATAAAATACGGTTTTTTTATTTTTTTTCCTTTTGCCGCCGATTTAAAACTATCTATGTCACAATAAAATTGTTCCGGGATAAAATGTAGGGTCTCGCGTATACTTTTTGATAAAAATATTTCCAAATTAACCTAGATTCATTTTCAATCACTTTTTGGCAATACAAAGTCATACTATTTTTTTCGTTGGTAAGGACCATTTTGATTTTACTCAAATTTGACATAATTCCCGTTGTTATGTCCACTAACTACACCAAAATTTGCGCGATTATCAATTCATACCTTCATAATGTGAACATGTGAATTGTGTATGATTCAGCAAATAACCGAGCCGTACATTGTGAAGATATCAATTTGTCATCGTTGATTGATTTTTTGATCGTTTTTTAACATTATGACGGAAGTACTGTGAATTTTTGAGTAAAATAAAAATGGTCCCTCAGAATGAAAAAAAATGATATGGCATTATTTTGCCAAAAAATGCCTGAAAATTTATCTAGGTTAATTTGGAAATATATTCATCAAAAAGTATACGCGAAACCCTACATTTTATCCCAGAACAATTTTGTTGTGTTATAGATAGTTTTAAATCGGCAGCGAAAGGAAAAAAAAATAAAAATAAAAGAAGCGTATTTTATTGTGGAAAAACTATGGAGATCAAAAATTTGAAATAACTCGTATGTATTCGGGGAACTCTAAATACTCTGGAAAAAAATTATGAACCCACTCTACAAACATTGAAAATCAGGGTGGCCCGCTTCCCATGGAATGCCTCTATTATAAAAATGATATACTTTTACAGTGGATTTTTAAAAAAATTATAAAAATTACATTACTTTTAGCGTTTTGAATATACCATACATTAATTTACCTTGCACTTTTATATTATATTTATAGTTTATACATAAAAACTTCCAGTACTTATACATTAAATTTCAAGTAGAATTTTTTTCTCGGGCGTGGGAAGTAATCAATTACTATAATAACTAACAAAACTCGCCGGTAAATTCACAACACTTATCGCTCACCCACAGACAGCTTCGAAAAAAAAGTTTGACGTCAAACGAACCTCATATTCACTGAGCACGCGCGTAACCCCTCGCCCACTTCGTCTTAATCTAACCGCACACTTTTATTGCCGCAAAATCTCGCAAACAGCTTCACCCACTATTTTTCAATCGATCATCCACAATATTATCGCGGGAAAATTCAAATTCAAAATATACAACTTGAAAAAAAAGTAAACAAATTCTATTAAAATAAAACAGTAAATCCAAAGATACTTTAGTCACAAGTCCTCAAAAATTCAATAAAACATTTCAAAAATACAATTTATTCTTTTATTCGAATTTTATGTAAAAGTTCGGTTAAGGTGGTTAAGGCAAAAGCTGTCGATGCACGTGGACTGAATCACGTACGCACTGTATACACTCGTAGTTGGTTGGCCGGAAGACTCAATGAGCCCTAAAAGCGCGCGCTTCGAGGGTAAAACCCAGAATGAAAAATGAGTGTAGGAAAGAAGCAGAAGAAGAAGCGATCAGAGCGTCCGTGTCGTGAGGGTAGACGACAGGTGTTCGTTGGGTGACGGGCCTGCGGATCGGTAAGGTCAAGACATCGTCGATGCACTATTTCGAGGAAAAAATATTCCGTCCTTCTCGTGCTCTCGAGGGTTCCCGATCTCTCGACCTGTGTATGCTCGAAACTTTATGACGCAGCACGAGAGTTGCAGCAGCTACGGCGTTGCTTGTCAAGTGGCCGTGAAATACGCGGAAACGGCCAGACGGTGAAAGAAGAAGGGAAAAGGAAAAGAAAGGAAAAGGGAAACCTTTCACAACTTATATTGAACCACGGTCACAAACGTCGGAGGAAATATTTTTCGCAAACCGACTTTCTAACCAAAATTTTATTACTTTATTAGATGCCATTTCGAAAATAGGCTACGACTAGCATGCTAATCACGTTAACTTTTGATATTTTAATTTTTTAAATTGTATTATTGAAATAATCCGAATTCTTGGAATATTTGCGAATCCTTGACTCGTATTATTGTAATTATTCGGATATCTGAATATTTGAAACATTTTCTCATTAGGAAGGTTTCCACTGTTAAAAATATTTAGAGTAACATTCCTACACAGTGCAGGAAGCTATTTTACAGAGGTATATAAATTTATTATACGGGTGTAACGTAAAATACACCACATTTAATTACTATACAGTATATGAATTTTCCAAATATTTTTTACAGTGTTTGTTTTCGTGCGAAATTTTTTTTTTTTTCGTGTTTTTTTTTTTTTATATCAGTAGACTCAAAATCGTCTAAGACGTTGGGAAAAAATGTATGGGTGAAATTTAGCAAACATGTGAAGAAGGTCGACGCCTTTGTTTGTGGTAATTTTGAAAAAAAAAAAATGAAAACTATGTACAAATTTTGTTTTGACTTTGCAATTTTCAAAAAATGTCAGTACGCTCTCTAGCAATTTTTAGCTGTCGTGCTAAATAATTTGTTATGAATAAAACTATGTTAAAGAAGGATCGGTATTAAATTTGGAATGAATCTGTAAAAAAAAGTTCGGTTTTTATGGAATTTTGAATTTTTCGAAAAATATTCGTTTTGCTCTAACTCACGTCAAATCTCCCAAAATCAACTGAAATTGTCTACAGACGAAAAATAACATTGAGCGCTACTACCTAGCAAATTTAGTCGTAATCGGTAAAGCGGTTTGGATTTTACGTGATTTTCGATTTTTCACGAACTATGTAAGTAACGAAAAAGTATAACTTTGCACATTGTTTCCTCATACATTTTCATTTATTACAAAGCTTCCTCTATGAGGAAGCCAAATTTAATAAATAAGCTTACTCATAGAGGTGACTTTGTGAAAAATGAAAATTCAATAACTAATTCAACTTAAAAAAAATTGAATTAATTATTGAAATGATCCGAATGCTTGGAATATTCGTGAATTCTTCACTCGTATTATTCTCATTAATCGAATATCTGAATATTTGAAACATTCGCGAATTTTCGATTTAGATTATTAAACTATCTCGAACTATCGCTATTTTTGTTATATTAATGATTCTCATACTCGAAACATTTGCAAATTTTTCATTTTAGTCATTTACTTTTTAATTCGAATTATCCGGATACTGAATATATTTTCGAATGTTCTACTTGGATGGTTCGAAGCATACGAATATGTCAAATATTAGCGATTTTCTATTCAAATACTCGAGATATTTCCAAATTAATAATCCGAATTATTACGATTATTTAAATGCTTAAAATATGTGGGAATTATCATTATAAATATTCCTGAACACTTTATTTGATCGATGTTAACTAATGTAATACTTCAAATATTTGCGGAATTTCGAGTTTCAGCACTCTCTAACCTCTGCAATGGAATTGGATTCGGCGCCGAACGCATTTCTACCGAGAAGGCCAATGAAAAGAAAATTTTCGCACTAAGTCAGAATCTTTCTGCCTCGAAGCATCGGCTAAATGCGAATTACCCTAGAAGAGCGGATTTGCCTCTGAGTTCGGCAAATACATAGCGGCGGGCAAGCAGGTAAAAATATTGTACTCGTGTTATTCGAATATTCAAACTCCTCGTATTTTTCAAGCATAAAAAATATTTAAATAGTTTAGATACGCTAATTATTCAAACAGTTTGAATATTCGTTTCGTTCAAGACGTTTGAATATCCGAATTATTGGAACTATCTGAAGATTCACATTATTCAAATTGTTTAAATTTTTTTTGCTTCCTCATAGAGGAAGCTTTGTTTTCGTAACAAAATTTGTTTTCGAGATTTTCATGTCAGGACACTTAAAATGGTCCAAAACGTCGAGAAAAATGGTTTAGAAAAAATGTCCGGATGTATGTATATGTGTGTATGTGGCACATTTGCAAAATTTCAACTGCTGTATCTCAAAAACGGCTTTAACAATCAAGCTGAAATTTGGCACGCTGGTAGAGGAGCAACGCTCCTTCCTATGTATACAATTACAAAAAATTGAAAAAAAAAAAAAAAAAAAAAAAAAAAAAAAAAAAAATCAGATTTTATAAGCCTTAAAATTTTTTGAAATACGTCTGTATGTTCTCTAGCTTCCGCAATTTTTCAGCTAATGAGCTAAATAGTTCTGGACAAATAGAGAAATGTAAAAGGAAGGTCGGCATTGAATTTGAGCGAAATCTATAAAGCGGTTTAGATTTTATCAAATTTTGAATTTTCGAAAATATTTTGTTTTCGTTCTTATTCAAGTTAAGTTCGACCAAACGTGCTCAAATTTTTTGCAAGGTAAAATTACCATTCAGTTGTAGTAGATATCGAATTTGGCGGAAATTGATAAAGTGGTTCAGATTTTATAAGACATTGAATCTTAAAAAAATCTCTGTATGTTCTCCAGCTGCCACAATTTTTTAGATAATGAGCTTAAATAGTTTTTGACGAATAAAGCAATGAAAAATGACGTTCGATATTGAATTTAAGCGAAATACATAAAGCGGTTTAGATTTTATAGAATTTTGAATTTATGAAAATTTTTGTGTTCGTACTTCTTTAATTTGTATTTAAAGTGAGGATGCAAAGTAGAACTTTGCACATTGCGTCAATACTTTTCATTTTTCGCAAAGCTTCCTCTATGAGGAAGCCAAAAATAAAATAAAGAAACTTCCTCATAGAGGCGGAGTTGCGAAGCAATTGCAAAGTTCTACTTTGCATCCTTTTTTTTGAATATCTGAATGGATTATATCATTTGAATCGTCAAGCTTTTGAATATTCGGATTAATTCAATTATTCGAATGTTCGGATCGATTCAATTATTCGAATTAATCAAATATTTGTGTTATGTTAATTATTATTCATATCAACGAAGGGCTATCGTTTGCACTTAACCACTAGTTATTCGATATGAATATATGGAATCATTATTTATTCGACAATAGCCAATTCCCGATTCAGTACTCTGCATAAGTTGGAAAAACCAAATACCAAAAACTGCACACTACATAAATTCCAAGATCTGCAATATTGCTCACGAAATGACTAATACCAAGTTAATCATTGCGCTGGTATTTATTGATACATATATTCGATCAGTAGGTGCAAGTTTTATCAGCTTTCGAGAAAATAAGCCCCTTGAAGCTCTTCGGGGAAAGAGAAGATCGTGATTGAGACTCTTGAATCGCGAATGGGTGGATGAGTAATCGCGTAGGTGTCACTGAGACTTGTCAGAACGGTTACAACAGGAAAGGGGGGGATAGGAGGAGCAAAGAGAGATGGAGACGGAGATGGAGAGAGAGCAATTTTATAGTTTGCCAGACGAGATGTTAGGTCAGGTTAGGCATAGGCAAGAGATACATAAGGGTCATTCCATACCATATGGGCCACCGAAATTTAGCATGATCGCAAAAAGTGTTCATAATTTTTTCAAAAGTTATTTAGAATATCCCAAAAATCAATAAATTATTTCAGAATGTTAGTACCTATGGTCTGCCCAAAATTTAATAACGATTTTTTTCATTTTATTTATATTTTTCAAATTCGCAGTATATTCAAAATTACCGGCCATATAAAAAAATTTGTTCCTGTATAAAATTTAAGTTTTACAATATACTTTTTAATTAAAAAAAAATGTTCATAGCCAATCAAAAAAAAAAAAAAAATTCTGTCATTTTTTTTTTTAAATAAAGTAATATTTTTTTTTGTTGAAACAGACCATTCTGATTATTTTTTTTCAAAATTTCATAGGATTTTAATTATTAGACTTACAAACTACCGAAAAATTGGCACACTGAGAATAGGAGTTTGTTAACAATTAATAAACTAATTGTTGAATATCGCGAAATGAACCATTTAGTTATTCTTATTGAATCTCAGTTGAGCTAAATAACATTGAATTGTCCCAAATGAAGCGCGCTGACATTTGAACCGCGGCCCCGGTGTTCTGTTACGTACTAACACGTTATATTATAAAACGGAAAAATAATTCCTTTGACGTGTACATTGAGCTCTTCTGAATGAGATTCACCCGGTTTCGAAGTTAAATCATTAAGGGTATGCTGGAGTAGATTTTTTTATCGACTTTGGTCGGTAAGTTTTTCGATTATAACACAGATGGCGCCGACGTAGTCTGTTTTGGCAAAAGATACTGAATCTCCCAAAATTCAATATGGCCGCACACGATATGGCAACAGACCTTCGCTGTTGATATAATTGTTTCTGGAACTTAGATATGTAAAATCATACCGGACGTCAATTCTGTAATGATTGCTGAATATTCCAAAACCATCAGAATGTCAACCATACAAGCCAAATCCATATATAGTTTATACTACGTTCACGTTGCAAAGGTTAGGAGTTTTTTAAAAAGTAAACAGACTACGTCGGCGCCACCTGTGTCCTAATGGGGAAACTTCATTCACGCTCTTCTCGCGAACCTACTCTGATCGCGAACAAACTGCGTAAACGTACTTTACAAACTACGTGCGCTTCTTTTGTGCTATCGCCAATCCAACAGTCTTAAAAAATGCGAAGAACTCATAGAATTGGCGTACACGCTCTTCTTTTGAATGTGATGTTTAGAAATATTTATATAGGACGAAATAGGTGGTGTTGACAGTTCGAGCGGCCATATTGGTTATCGGTAGGTTTACAAAATTACGATTTTCTTTATTTTTCAAGTGTTTTCATCCAAAATCCGAGCGGACGCAGATGAGTCTATGTTGATATTATAATCATGTGCAATTTGAAACATACTTGTAATATATTAACAACGTAGTTTGTAAACTGCGAAATCGAAGCTTTTTACCGACCAAAGTCGGTAAAAAAATCTACTCCAACATCTCCTTAAGGCAAGGTGAAATATTCATGAGTGCGAGAAGGATAGCGAATATCTTTCAGAACAAGAATTCTCATAAACTGGACATTTTTTGGGAAAAATAAAAGTTTTACAGCATGCAGAATTAAGAGACCAATGTTGTAAGACTTTTCTTTTATCAAAAAACGTTCGGTGTCGACTGAAAGATTGTTTACAGTTTTTCTTACCGACTGAGTGGGTTTCACCCCGCCTTAAGGGGAGGTGAAACCTACTCAGTCGGTAACAAAAACTGTAACCAATCTTTCAGAGAACGCCGAACGTTTTTTCATAAAAGAAAAGTTTTACATCATCTGTTAATTCTGCATGATGTAAAACTTTAATATTTCCCAAAAAGTATCAAGCTTCTGAGAATTCTTGTTCCGAAAGATATTCGCTGTCTTTCTCACACTCATGGATGTTTCGCCTTCCCTTAAGAAATAATAATCAAATTACTATTTTTATTATGGTCGTCTATTACCGGGATTACTGACATGGTTGAATCTTCCATGTCGCAGTTTCTGACACCGTCGCGGGCCCAGTTTTTGATATGTATGTCGCAGTTTGTGACACCACACCAACCAGTCCCCAGTTTCTGACACTTCGATATAGGTCTGAACATGCAGTGTCAGAAACTGCAACATAACCCGAATTAGGTGATGCACTGACTCCGAGAATTTATGGGAAGAACTATTTTTTAGATGACCTTTTACGTATCAGATCTAAAGTGTGGTTTATTCCGAAGGTCATATCACTTTTATAGTATCTAATACTTACTTATGGTTATAAATACCCATATAATATACATACATCGGTCACGATCTTATCAATTCGTATAAATACGTAATTCCGCATGTGCTTGAGCTAGTGCCTTCCGACTACGAATTATTGCCACTATAACGTCAGTCGCTACTCTCACTACTAAATTTTGATATGAAATATTCTATAAAAACATTCGTATCTCGACAATATTCGGCAGTGAAAAACGCTCTTCCATTTGACTGTAATTTTTTAAATATTTGACGAAAAGTTTATTTACTACAGATATAAATGTAGCGTTGGTGTCAGATAGTGCGGCAGTGTCAAGAATTGTACCGTTTACCTTAGTACCAACAACTGAATGGTTCGTTTTGCCATGCTTAACACTCGATTTGTTAATTGTTAACAAAGAATTTTTTCAGTGAAAATGAATGGCCCACTTCGTATGGAATGACCCATAAGTACTAGCGGCAGCAACCCACGTATGGTAGGAAGGGCCGACGTGCCGAGTGCGCAGCGGCAAGTGGCGAGACTAGACGCGACGTACGCGCCTCTGTCGCGACATTACGCACACGTGCGCGGCTCTACGTATGTTGTGTCCCTCGTATAGAGCTCGACTGAGACAGAGCTATTCTCCGGTAACACCGTAACACCGATTACCAACGAACTGGACACGTACGATAAAGTACTAAATTTCCAATACATCACACACTCACACACTCACATACACGCTTGCGTCCTTAGAATTCGACGATTATTCCACTTATCTCTTGTGCGTATTGATTGCGCCGTTTTGATTAAAACAAAATAGACTGAATACATCGACTCGATTGTGGATATGCATAAAACAATGAAAAACTCATTGTGGATTTCACCACTGGATCGAAGTGGCGTTCATTCGGAAAAAATTGGTCCGATGGATGTATTTGAATCAAATACGGGAAATGATATGAAATAAATAAAATTTTATTTTCATCAAATAAAACTCAATTAGATAATATAAAACTTATGTAAAAACTCCCGACTGAAAAAAATAGGTGTAATTAATAAACAAATTGGGTAAATGAAAAGTGGATAAATAAGAATCACTCGCATATTATAGTCGGGAGATTAATTCGTCAAGGGTGTGGTAATCTCTCGACTATAATATGCGAATGATTTTTATTTAACCACTTTTCATTTACCCAATTTGTTTATTTATAAATACATTCATTTTTTTAGATGGGAGTTTTTAAAATTTTTATCCAATTATTTTTATTTCGTCGTTTTTAAAGTAATTCTGATATTTCAGCATACGCGCTGTGAAGTGAGTTACAGGACACACAATAATAATGATGGCCATCTTGGCCATTTCGATATATTCAAACAGGCAATCGATATATAACAGGCATTCGATATATTCAAGGCTCTTTGTTTAAAGACTTATATTTTTCGGAAATCGCACCTCATACATACAATCTATAAAAAAAAGACACATGATCCGGTACACAGAAAGTCTTCTTGCCCTGCGAGCAGTAGGGAGTAATGAATACGATGTATTTAAATAAACAAATTTTATTTGATTGAAATAAAATCATACTGAAGAAGTATATTTACCGTTCGGCCTAATAGAATTTTATTTCGATCAAATAGAATTTACTTTATTCAAATAAATCGTATCAACATCAAATACGTTTTTTTACCCAATTAAAATTTTATTTATTTTGATTTCCGATTTCTCTGCATGTAATTTTCTCATGCATATAATTTTCCGCCGATCAAATTAAGGTCGAATTTGAGTTCAATGTTGAGGTAATATTGAAGTTCCAACTTAAGGTCTAAATTAAATTAATAAGGTAAACGGCCCTGTTTCTGACGTTGGTCCGGTTTCTGACGCGCTACTTTAGCATAGGCGGCTTCCCCCACCATTCCAGAAACAACCAATAGTAATTCGTAAATGGTGGCGGCACAAACTGCGACACTCGTTAGGTCCTCGTTTACTCTATGGTTTTACATGGTCAGAGTGAGAGGGTTGCCTTGCATCGTCACAAACTGGGCCGTTTACCTTACTTGAGTTTAATATCAAAGGAAAAACTGAAATTGAATTCCGAGATTAAAGTTAACTTTCAAAGTCGGACTTAATTTCAGTTTCAATGTAAATTTCGTGTCAAAATCAAATTTTAGTTCAATATTGAGGTCAAACTTGATTTCAACATTAAAGGCCAAACTTAATTTTACCTTTTTGGTAGAGCTGGATTTTAATTTGGAGGTCAAGCGTGGATTTGATCCAAACGTCTTTTTTGGGTTTAACGTTGAGGTCAAACTTAAGGTCAAATCGAAGATAGATGCCAACATTCAGTTCTGACTTAAGTTTAATTCTGAAAGGTCAGACCAATGTTGACATTAAACCCAAGATCAATTTGAGGTTAATCTCAGGTTCAATTTTAAGGTCAAACTTAAGCTCAATTTTAAAATGAAACTAAAACTTAACTTCAAGCATAAGGGCCAACTCAAGTTATATTGTAAGATCAAACACACTCGTAAATTTCATTTTAAGGTCGAACGTAACTTTATTTTAGTCGAATTCAAATTCATCCTTGAAATTCAGCTCATCTTAAATATTGAGTTCAAACTTATGTTCAGTCTTGAAATCTAACTCGTTAAATCTTCAGATGAATATTAAATGTGATTACAAGATCAAAATAAAATTTAATTTCAACGTCAAAATACTATTTAATCTTAAGGTGAGTTCAATTTTCAGGGCGAAATTGGGGTTAACCTTAAATTAATCTTGAGGGCAAGCATGAGTTCAATCGTGAAATCTAACTAATTTTAAATCTTGAGATCGAACTTTTAAGCTCAATTTTAAGGTCATATTTCCGCTGAATGTTCAAATTTATTAATCTCATGTTCACTAATAACATTGAATGAGAAATTCAAAACAATTAAAAAAAACAACTTGACCATTGGATTACATGGAAATGACGAAAATGACTAATGCAAAGAGACTCAACGATGATAGAGAATCTTCTGTGGGCGGTCGAAAACAGCGACCTTGTCGCAAAACACGACTTCTTGACCTAAGTATCTCGAAATGTTAATGGAGTAATCAAGTAATCGGGCGGGAAACGCGATTACACTGACTACTGCGTATCGGAAAGATGATATCGCGAGACATGCGCCAGGTCTGAGCACATTCTTACGGAAATTCCATACATGAGGCCATCGACAAGATCATTAGAATATTATTATCTATTGAATGACAGAGATGGAGATACTGTTGTGAGGTTTATGGAAAAGAGAAAAACCGCGACGTGCGGTGTCACCGATCGCGTCACCTCCCGCACGTGTTTGCTTTTCAATATCAAGAGAACTACACGGGGGAAGTACCATGGCACAAATATAACCAATTTATGTTTCGTGAGACGTTAAAGTGTCGTTAAATACATTTTTATGTGGATACTCGACTAAACATTTTCTTCACGCTTCCTAGATTCCTTGCTGTATTAAGGTAGTTATGTCAGGAAGGCAAATCAAACTGATGTTCATGAACTTTTAGCCTCTTGTAATTGAGCTATTCAGCTTTACTTCTCCAAAATTTGGATGGTTCTTACCGAAAACTTGAATAAATAATGAATACTTGAAAATCGATCTTTCAATTACTCTTTCAATTGAGAATTAATATACGTAGATCAAAGATAGAGAAAAGATAGAAAGTACCGCGAATGCGAAAATTATTTGCGAATTTTTGCGTATCATAAAAAAATGAAGTCACCGGACACATGTTAAAGTAAACGAATATTAAAGTGCATAATTCCGGGTCAGATGACGTTACCTAACTTAACTATCATCCAACTTTCAAGATGTCGTGGTAAAAACAAAGTCGAATTCGCACTGAAAAAAGTTGCTACTGGCGTATTCGCAAAACGTGACTTTCTCATCACGATTGTTACTGACGTGAAGTTTTTATCGTGAATTTATTGGGGTATAGTGGCTAACTACACGAATAGAAATTTGTGAATTTCGCACATTTATTGTAATCTATTACATTTCTCGCTATAATTTGTCAAGAACGCGTTTTTAAATTTGAGTTCAAGCTACGAGCCGCACTCGTAAGGCGGCGCGTGCGATGTTCGCGCCTCACTTCACATCTCTCTTTCGTTTGGTGGTATTATTGTCGGCACTTCGATAGTTTGACAAGATGGATTTATATTTCAATTATTTATATTTCAAAAGTTTCGAATCTTATGGCGTGTATGAGGCCTCCGCAGGATTTGGAATTCTTATAAAATGCTATGCGAGTGATAAAAACTATGATACGATGAGTGTATGAGTGTTTATAGTCTAACGTCATGACTGTGAATAACCTCAAATATTTTCTTTCCTTGCAATTTTCACTTTCCTTTTAATCTAACATATGGTGTGAATATTCATATTATATTTCTCATTGAAAACTGCTCAAGATCATTGATAGTAGTTCTTTTGTTTAGTGAATGTGTAACACAATCCATGTTTCAGGCAATATAAATTTTTCACAACATACAGTTGCAGAAGTCTTATGTGAGTGATTGAAAAGACCACAAAAATCTTCTCTGTACTAAATCTCTTGTTGTTCATTGCTCACTTGCTAGTAATTCTGTTTGTATGTATCATACCAAAGCATAATAACTTTTATATTAGCTTGCGGTCCAAAAATAAATAAATAAATCTATTCTTTTATTCACTATTTCAGGTAAAGTATCAGAAGCAGTGAAGATTTTGGATTGGATTTCAATACCAAAACTTCATTTCATATGTAAAAGGCACACACTAAATTTCATTGCGGTCCATAAGATTTTTTCAGAAGTTATTGTACTTTTGGTCACAGCCAAACAGACAGAAATTAGTAAATGTGTTTTTTGGGATCTACAATACTCAAAACATGTATTTCCATCAAAATCCAAGAGCCAAATTTTTTTTAGATTGCAATACTTTCTCTTTTACATACCTGGTATGTAATGAGAAAGTAAAAATAATTTACTTGCAAATAATTGTGACAACATCATTTTCACAAATTCTCGATTATTTTTGGTATTATCATTGTCAAAGTTAAAATGCAATATATAATAAATTTTCAATGTCATATAGATGCTGCTGTCTGTGACTCGAGCGTACTGGCATAGCTACCTTAAGAGGACCCAGTCACCTAACAACATCATGAAACATTTTTTATTGATGATTCTATTATTTCTAAAAATCTTACATTAGAACTTCATAAAGTACATATCAAGTGCTATAATTGTGCAATTTTATACAAACATATAAAACACCAGAAAGATGTAAGGTGAAATGTAAAATTGGTCACTTTGCACAGCTTTCGAATCAAAGCAGTGAACATACTCGAACTTGAGATGTCTTATTTTGTTTGTAAGGGAGATCATTCGGTAATGAGTATAGAGATTTTTATTCCAGGTCTTTATACCAAAGTTATGAATTAAAACGAGTATTGAAATCTTTATTTATTAGAAACTCACTAAATAATGGGCTGCAGCTAATCCAATTTCCACTGCATCTTCAATTGCTATACTCATTACAGAATAACCTCTCTCACTAACAAAATAAGCCATCATCGGAAGCTCAAATCTGTTCATTGATTTGATTCGAAAGTTGCGAAATGTGACAAATTTTACATTTCACCTTTCACCATTCTCGCGTTTCATATATTTGTACAAAATTGCACAATTATAGTACTTAATATGTACTTTATGAAGTTTAAATGTACAATTTTGGAAAGAATAGAATCATCAATAAAAAATGTTTTGTGGTGATTCTTTTTAGGTTGCTGAGTCTCCTTAAGGATTGTAGTTTTATTAAATAAAAGTGGGGGCGCTTATGGTATGACTGCTTGCTATTATAATCAGAGTTCTTGTCTTCTGGCTGTTCGCATATTTTATTATAAGTACTTTTTTCCATTTGATTTAATTCTCCTACTTATCTCAATCATTTAAGTATTAAGGATATTTATTGAGTACTGTCTTGTTATTTCCCAACTGAACGTGTAAATTTAAAAAAATAGTGATTACACGGTAATTATAAAATAACCTCACTCTTTCAGGGACGTTGAAAAGTAGTTTTGCTTTGCTCGAAAGTAAATATACTGCTACAGAAATTAGATTTTTCGATTTTTTAAATGCAAATTTAGTTACCGGTTTGATACATAAATTTTCTGATGCGAACTCATAAACCCAAGGAGATAATAATTTAAGAAGAAAAGTAAAATTGTTAGAATCGGTTATTTTATCGTATTAAGGATGTTTCAGAGAAAATTTTGAACACGTCTGGATGGGGTAAAAATCGGAAAAAATCAATCATGCAAAAAATCGGTGCTCAAAAAATCGATTTTGCATAATAGCGATTCCAAAATATTATTAACAAATTGATGAATAAAAAAGTTGTTCAACAAATCACCCGACAACCTAACGTTTTTTTCGAATGAAAATAATTTGTCATTTTTTC
This sequence comes from Ephialtes manifestator, assembly GCA_963970395.1. Taxonomy (NCBI): domain Eukaryota; kingdom Metazoa; phylum Arthropoda; class Insecta; order Hymenoptera; family Ichneumonidae; genus Ephialtes; species Ephialtes manifestator. The sequence continues at coordinate 15,669,444 of OZ019968.1, read as the reverse complement.
CGGATACGTATGAATTTCTTCAGATATTTTTCTTTATTTTGAGTTTTGAAAATTGCGCAAAAAATAACAAATTTTGTATATGCGTTTGGCAAAAAAATCTTGAGTATAATGGATAATTTTATTTATTTATCTCTGCTTTTCTAAAGTTATTGAAGTACTTTGTCCGAAACTTTATCGTCATTACTTCAAAGTTCAAGATATTTTACCGCCAACATTTCTTCGTTTTCAATTTTATGGGGATGCTGGAGTAGATTTTTTTACCGACTTTGGTGCGTAAAAAGCTTCGGTTTCGCAATTTACAAACTAAGTTGTTAATATATTACAAATATGTTTCAAATTGCACAGGATTATAATATTAACATAGGCGCATCGGCGTCCGCTCGAATTTTGGATGAAAACACTTGAAAAATAAAGAAAATCGTAATTTTGTAAACCTACCGATAACCAATATGGCCGCTTGAACTGTCAACACTCCCCTTTTCGTCCTACCCTGGCAAACTGTGTCACTGTAGTGTTAACCGAAAATAACTGACGTTAACCGACTTTTTAACCGAGGAAAGATAAGTCTCCATTAGCCCACTGTTTCACTAGCTTTGACCGACAATTAACCGATTAAAAACGTTTCGTTCGGTTAAATTGTCAGTTAAAATCGGTTAAATTCACCAAACAAAATTGATTTTTTTGCAAATTCGGTAAGAATGTCGGTTAGAATCGGTTAATTCACCAGTAAAAATCGCTTAAAAAATAAAAATTTCGGTTAAAAGGTCAGTTAAACTGGGTGAAACAGGGGCTAATCGAGACTGGTTAAAACACTGGTTAAAAAGTCGGTGACACTGTTTGCCAGGGTATATAAATATTTCTAAACATCACATACAAAAGAAGAGCGTGGACGCCGATTCTATGAGGTTCTTCGCATTTTTTAAGACTGTTGGATTGGCGATAGCACAAAAGAAGCGCACGTAGTTTGTAAAGTACGTTTACGCAGTTTGTTCGCGATCACAGTAGGTCGAGAAGAGCGTGAATGAAGTTTCCCCATTAGGACACAGGTGGCGCCGACGGAGTCTGTTTACTTTTGAAAAAGCTCCGAGTCTTTGCAACGTGAACGTAGTATACACTATATATGGATTTGGCTTGTATAGTTGACATTCTGATGGTTTTGGAATATTCAGAAATCATTACAGAATTGACCTCCGGTCTGATTTTACATATCTAAGTTCCAGAAACAATTATATCAACAGTGAAGGTCTGTTGCCATATCGTGTGCGGCCATATTTAATTTTGGGAGATTCAGTATCTTTTGCCAAAAGTAAACAGACTACGTCGGCGCCATCTGAGTCATAATCGACAAACTTACCGACCAAAGTCGAAAAAAAAATCTACTCCAGCATCCCCTTAAGGATGTTATGCAGGTTACCATGGGGAGGATAGGCAATGTGGCGCACGGCGGGAGACGGAGGTACTGTGCGAACGGCATGCCCATACATGAACAAGAGAGAGGCGAATAAGACAATGTTTACTTTTAACGTAATATCTTTCTTAAAATGTGGGCACACACAGATTTTTTAAATTCTATATGTGAAACCAAGACTTCAATGCGTACGAAAAATACATATTTATCATTCTAAGTTCTCTGCCAACATACGTTTTTGCCGATTATACGACAGTCCTCACGCTCCATCGCATACTATCCATGTTAATTACTGAATTTTGTTAATTTATATCTCAGCAACCATGTGGGTAAAAACATTTTTTAATATATTTAAAAAATTGTCGTACTTCTGTCTACAAAAAAAAAGAATCAGAAGAAAATCTTCAAAACTATTAACCTGTATAACATCCTTAAAGATTGTAATTTCATAAATTTACAGATGACGAAAAAAATCCCATGTTCTTTGCCGGCAAACATATCTGATCTAAAAATATAAAATATTTTTTGAACGTTAGAGGGAAGCAGAATTACTTTCTGTAAATTTCGGTGCACTTTTTGGCACTGTCTGCTAGCTACTAATTTTTTTATAAACTATATCTAGTTCTTGTGTGTCATTCGTTCTGCGATTTCATCTCAGTAGATACACAATTGCTTGGCAACTAATGAATATAGCATTCGGCGACAACGACCTTTTCGATACCTTTCGAGTGAGTCATTGTGCACATGCCATAACGCCGTCAGTTTCGTACGAGAAACAATGTGCACTTCTTATGCTACAACATAAGAAGTGTTCTTGTGCAGCAGCATAACAAGTGTTCGGGTCGATTTGATCATACTGAATAACTGACGTAACGCTTTTTCCTTTGCTACGTGAACATCTATAGGTACTGAAATGTATATCTCCCGATATAGAATGGAAAGTCCTGGTATTCGGAGAACGTTTCTCCTTTGATATTCGATCTTCGATATATCGATCTTAGATTTTTAATATATCGTTCTTCAATTTTTTATATATCGATCTTCGATCTTCTTTATATCAATCTTCTATTTTTGAGAAATATCTTTCATCTTCGATTCATCGATTTTCGACATATCGATATTTGATTCATCGATTTTCGACATATCGATAATTGATTCATCGATTCTCGATATATCGATCTTCGATTCATCGATTTTCGATATATCGATCTTCGAACTTCGCTATATCAATCTTCTATTTTTGAGAAATCGATTTTCGATTCATCGATTTTCGACGGTAGGGTATTATTTTCACCAAACGCATTTTCACCAAATCCAAAATCGATTGCTTGACTCAATCTACCGGTAGATGCCGCCACGAGTATCGTCTGAGTATTCTTGCCCATCATACGTTATTTAAAATAGTCCAGATGACCGTAATTGGAGATTTTGTTGACCGGGCGGTGTCTCTTGTCGTCCACGTGTACCACGACGTTATCCTCGAGGTCTAACTTGACCGGACGGTGTCCCTCGTGGTCCACGTGTACCACGACGCTATCCTCGAGGTTTAACTTGACCGAACGGTGTCCCTCGTTGTCTACGTGAACCACGACGTTATCCTCGAGGAATAGCGTGACCGGACAGTGTCTCTCGTGGCCCACGTGTACCACGACATTATTCTCGAGGTCTAGATTGACATGACAGTGTCTCTCGTGGCCCACGTGTACCACGACGTCATCCTCGAGGTCTAACTTGACCGAACGGTGTTTCTCGTGATCCACGTGTACCATGACGTTATCCTCGAGGTCTAAGATGGTGGTACACGTGGACCACGAGAGACACCGTTCGGTCAAGTTAGATCTCGAGGATAACGTCGTGGTACACGTGGACCACGAGTGACACTGTCCGGTCAAGTTAGACCTCGAAGATAACGTCGTGGTACACGTGGACCACGTGAGATACCGTCCGGTCAAGTTAGACCTCGAGGATAACGTCGCTGTACACGTGGACCACGAGATACACTGTCCGGTCAAGTTAGACCTCGAAGATAACGTCGTGGTACACGTGGACCACATGAGACACCGTCCGGTCAAGTTAGACCTCGAGGATAACGTCGTGGTACACGTGGACCACCGTGGACCACGAGAAATACCGTCCGGTCAAGTTAGACCTCGAAGATAACGTCGTGGTACACGTGGACCACGTGAGACACCGTCCGATCAAGTTAGACCTCGAGGATAACGTGGACCACGAGAGACACCGTTCGGGCAACAAAATCTCAGACTACGGTTATCCGGAATATTTTTAATAATTTATAACTGGCATGAATACTCAGACGATTCTTGTGGCGGCATCTACCGGGAGAGTGAGTCAAGCAATCGATTTCGGATTTGGAGAAATCGATTTTGGTGAAAAAAATTTTTTGGTGAAAACGCGTTTGGTGAAAATAATACCCTACTATTTTCGACATATCGATATTCGATTACTCGATTTTTGACACATCGATCTTCGGTTCATCGATTTTCGATATATTTATATACGATTCATCGATTTTCGATATATCGTGCTTCGACTTTCGATATATCGATCTTTGCCTTCACGGTAGTGATAAGCGATGTTATAAAAAAGATCGACGATCAAATAATCGATTATAATTAAAACCAATGTTTCATAATTGATTTATACTTCCAAAAATCGAAAATAACCAATGCATCGGACAATCGAAAAAAATACGCGCTATTTGACTTGCGCGTATTACTGTACTTTAACGGAAAATTTATTGTTGTTATATTTCATATAATTATCGCGATTGGCGCGTTTCTGAGCAACCAACTTAAAGCGGTCGCTGTTCAGCTATTTATTTATATATTTTCATAAAAAATTTATTTCAATTAGGTCAACCGTTTAAAATAAAATTAGCGAAAGAACGACCGTTTACCTGGCCCTTAATTTTTCATGATTGCCTGATCATAAAGAAGAATATTTTCGGATGGGCCAAAATTTTTTTTTTAAATTATAAAAATAGAACCTGAAATAGTATTTCCCTCGTGTGTGTGCACAAAACTTCATACATAATTTGTGAATATTCAGATGAAGGACAGAAATGTTTAACCGCATCCCTACAGGGGAATTCAAACAGACCCCACGAGTTTTTTAAATGAAAAGATGATGCACGAATTCTCCAATCTAGTCGAGTGAAAACACGTCGCAGCAGCTCGCGTTCTCGTCACTTCACGCACACTCGACTGACGCGCCGCCTCCTTCACACAGCCTTGTTCGCTAACGAATAAGTGCAAACTCACACTCGTGAGTGCTCGAAATGCACGCACGACGCGGATCAAGTATGACAGTGAGATTGTACGTTTCAGGTACATTTTTAAATAATTCAGCGAGAGGAAAATAGCACCTGATAATTAGCCACGATAATGCAGGAATGCTATTTTTAGATATAACTGGTAGTTTTGTGCACTTTTCAATTAGAATTATCATTGGCTATACGTGCAATTCATCGGATAGATACAGAACTCAAATAACAGTAAACACACGCGAGATACTCCTATTTATTGGAAAACCAACACAAGCCAAACGCGATGAAAAACAAAAATTTGTTATGACTCAGTGACTATAGCGAGCAATACGCATTTTATCGGAGCTCAGCTTTCGAAAACAGTGTAATTTCGCGAGTCAGGGTCAGTTTTAAATGATGATTAAAAGAAAATTATTCAAATTTTTCAAATTGCGAATCACACTGTAAAAAAAATCTACTTGCAATTTCATGTACAAGTACTAGAAGTTTGTATGAATAAACATCTATATTAAATTTAATATACAAGTGTAATGCGAAATTAATGTATGGTACAGCAAATTCAATAATTTACTTTTCTATTTAAATGTTGGCCATTTCTGATAGCAGAAGTTTGCACTGTTAGAAAAGATGGAAGTTTTCATGCATAAACTCGTCATCTACATTTAAGGTACAAATGTGGTATAAAATTAATGTACTTTGGCGGTAAAATTAAAGAACATTATTAAAATTAATGTCTTATACACTGTAAAAAATGTTCGAGTTTTTCCTATACAAACGTGTATGAATTTTGTAAAACTTGGTATAGGAAATCGAAATTAATATGTTTGCATAATAAATTCAATACAGATCAATGAATTTTGATAATCCGGTGATAGAAAATTACAATACATGATTATTAAATCAATAATTACTAAATCAGTACATGAAAATCAACATGCATTTTAGGAATTTTACTGCCCGATTTGAAATTTAATACAGATTTTCGCCTTAAATTTAAGATTAAAGTTATCAAAATTTCAGTTACTAATGTTGAAAAATACCCGTCAAAGTATTTGCAGTTTTGTCCACATAGGTGTACTACTTTTTGCAAAATGTTTGTGTTTTTGCGACACAAACGTGTGAGAAATTTACAAAACTCGGTATAGAAAATAAACATTAATATAGTTGCACAGTAAATTTAATATACGTGTATGGATTTTACCAATCCGGTGAAATAAAATTATAACACATGGTTACTAAATCAATCATTACTATATTAGTACATGAAAATCAACATGAATTTTTTGGATTTTTAGTGACTGATTTGAAATTTAATACACATTTTCCAATAACGAAAAAAAAAAACCCGCACTAGATCGCTAACACTTATTACTCAGCATCGACTTCTGATAAGTTACTCGAGATTTCCGAAATCGTTTTTTTTTAAACACTGGAGCATCTCGCGCTGCTATTGCGGCAAATTTATGTTTGATTTATGTTTCTTGCTAGAACTTCACAGGTCTGTGGATATAATTTTTTCGAAAATCCGGATACCTGAACTTCCTCGTGAGAAAAAGATTCCGTTCGTCCAAAAATTATGTTCACTTGAAAATATTTCCAACCCACTTCGTGCTCTGATTGCAATCAATCGAATATTTTGTTATGTCAATTATAATACGTTGAGAGAATAATAGTTATACAACTCTTATCCCATTTAGATATCCAAAATTACTAAGTCGTTAATAGCATAATTGGTAGCGTGCGTGCGTTGTTGGGTACTTAGGTAGGGAGGTCGTAGGTTCAAACCCCAGTGTAAGCGAAAAAATTTCTGTGGCGAAAACCAATACCCAACAATTTCTGATGACATAATTTGTTTGAAAAAATAATGCCCGAATAATATTTATATTTTAAAAAATTGTTTTTATGTCCACTTTAAATTTCCAACACATATGTGCTTGAGTTTTCAGATACCGCTCGTATGAAAATTCATCATACATGTTTATGAAATTTAATGCACAGTTTATGCATATGGTCATATTGACATTAAATCTTAATAACGTTGAATTTTAATATTCCTCTAAATGTTATGATTTTTCATATACACATATATACAAAATTTCATATACGGTATCTGCAAAAAAACTTCCAACACTTTTGTATTAATTTTAATACAGATTTTTTTAACAGTGTAATAAATCATTGGTATTTTCGTTTGCATCTGTGCGAAGCATAAAGACTGTAAAAAATATTTGGAAAATTCATATACTGTATAGTAATTTAACATATTGTATCTTTACTGAACTCGTGTAGGAAATTGAATTTAAAATACGAAAGAAAATGAAAATTCAATGTACGTAAATTGGAATTTAACTTATATTAAAAAGACGACTTTTGTAACAAATTTAGGAAACCGTTTATCAATTTTAGTATACTATGCATCCATTAATACGACTTTCGTAACGAATTTACCAGAATTGTACATGAATTTTACGTTATACCCATATAGTAAATTTTCTATACCCGTTTATGTAAAAGAGCTTCCTGAACTGTGTACAAATTTTACCATAAATATGTTTAACAGTATACCATTAAGGTAGTTGCTCTCCTACGTGCTAATCAAATCATTGACATTTTTTTAAAAGCGTTTCTAACATTTTTGATGGTTTAATTGACGGTTTTGACGACTTATTTGTGCATCTGCATGTGTTCTTAAAATATAAACAAGAACATTGTTTGAAAAGAAAATACACTGATATATACAAATATGTGTTGCAAATGTTGTTTTTGGCATCCATCTTTGCATTCGAAAAAAAAAACCATAATTTTAGACCGATTATGACGAGCAATAGCTCACTTAGGTTATAGAAAGATGCTTTATGGATTAACCGAACATATTTTTTAATAGTATTCTTTGCAAGAAAATTGCCATCGTTTGTTTATCCACCCTAAACTAGCGTTAGACGAACACATGCTTGTAAGTTTTCAACAAATAATACCAATAAAGAATCTGCCCGAACCGATCAATTACTAAAGTATATTTCAATAAGCAACATGAGCTATTGCTCGTCATAATCAGACCAATATTATGGGTTTTTCTAATGTAAAACTAGATGACAAACATCTAATACCGGACATTTGTATATATCAGTGGAACAGCTGGCAGAACTAGTAAAATTTGTAGAAACGCAGTAAAGAATTTAACACTGACTGGACTGGCACGTAGCAGAATGACTACATTTATCTGAGCGCATACGAGATAATTCTGCAATGGTATACATAAATTTAGATGTAATCCGTAAATGTTTCCCCGTATTTTTATCTATCCCAAAATTGCAGTACTAACAGAAATACTGACTTGGCGGAAGAGATTTTACTTGTGTATTCATCATGTGGTAAACTTACTAAAATATCGTAGACTTACTTATAGCAGACTTACATCCAAATTCACCGTTAACTTGCCAAAAATGTACACTGCAAAAAAAATCTACTTTAAATGTAGTGTACTTTTACTGGAAGTTTTTATTCATTAACTAGTACATTAAATTTAGTATACAAGTGTAATGTAAAATTAATGTATGGTACAGTAGGGCTGTTCAAAAAAACATAATTTTATTATAATCGGTTGCTCCTGAAATGCTGTATTGATTATCACAATAAAAATGTTTTTGCAAAAGCTGGCACTTGTGCGACGATATTAAGTACTACCGCATCACGGCCAAAATTCATGAAAAGCGGCGATTTTTATAATTTTTTTTTACGTGGTGAAGCCCTCTTGGAGATTGTGGTTGCTTTCGATAGACTATGAAATTGTGTAAAGGCAGAAACATGTTCGATAATGTTTAGTATTGCCGCATCGACATTGAAGTTACCAAAATCAAAAAATGAAATCCTTTAAAACATTGAAATATTCGTCTGCTCATCGACTATTTCGTGCGATTTCAAATGAAAAAATGGCTCTTGAAACGGGAGTCATGTATGATCATAATCATGATGATGATAAGCGATTTTCGAATTTTGGAAAACTGCGATATCAATGCGGCAGTACTAAATTTGATCATACAGGACTCCCGTTTCATGAGCCATTTTGTCATTTGAAAACGCGCGAAATAGTCGATGAGCAGATGAATATTTCAATGTTTTAAAGGATTTCATTTTTTATTTTGTTAACTTCAATGTCGATGCGGCAGTACTAAACATTATCGAACATGTTTCTGCCTTTACACAATTTCATAGTTTATCGAAAGCAACCACAATCTTCATGAGCGCTTCACCAAGTAAAAAAAGAAATTTCTAAAAATCGCCGTTTTTAATGAATTTTAGCCTTGATGCGGCAGTACTTAATATCATCGCACAACTCCCAACTTTCGCGAAAACTTTTTTTTTGGTGATAATCAATACAGTATTTCAGAAGCAACCGATTATAAAGAAATTATGTTTTTTTGAACAGGCCTAATGGTACAGCATATTCAAATTAATTTTAATTTTACAGCAAAAGTACGTGAATTTTATACCACAATTGTATATTAAATTTCGACGATGAGTTTATGAATAAAAACATCCGATCTTTTCTAACAGTGTAGGTGTTAGTTTGCTACAATTATTATAGTTAACTTACTTAAACCTTTACTGCTTGTTTACCACAATTTTTGTTGTCGAAATTACTCTCTAGAAATTTGTATGGTAAAATTAGATAAAGTTTCATGACCTATTTTACAACAATAAATGTGCGATAATTTTCCAAAAATCTTATGGTCAATTTGCCAACATTTTCATTACAAATTCACAGAAACTTGTAAGGCCCATTTTTTGTAGTTAATTTACCTAAATTCTCACAGAAAATGTACTAATTACTTTGGGTATTTCTTGGTGATTAACGACAAATTTCTCGTCAGTGCACCTAATAGTCTGACGCGAATTATCGCAACTTTCCACAGTAAATGTCTTTCCAAATTATCACCGCAACTATATATATATGGATTTCACCACTTTTTACAGTAAATCGACAAAATTTTTGCCATAAAAAGCCGATGTGGTTGACCAATTGACTTGAATGTTCCACGTAAATTTATTTTTATTTTTACAGCAACTTTTTTATCATTTTTACGGCAAACTCACCTAACAATTTGTTCCCTGTAATTTGTCAACGACATAGGTAAATTAGGCAACCTTTTACAGTAAATCAACAAAATGTTTGCAGTAAAATTGACCAGAATGTTCATGTAAATTTAATTCCATTTTTTACGGTAATTTTGTTTTTATTTTTGTGGCGAATTTAGCCAAAAACTTGTTACCGGTAATTTCCCAACTATACAGGTAAATTTGACAATTTTTCACAGTAAATTGATCACAAATTTTCTGATATAATCACAACATTTTTCATTGTACAACAAAATATTTTGAGATAACTTTTTATGTAAAAATATGCATTTTTAGCCGTATATTTGCAGACTATATGTTTGACTCTATTTTCACGTGTTTTTACATTGGGACGATAAAGATAAATGCTTGATTATATAGTTCAACCGCTTATCCAAACGATTGTAAACGCAAAAACAAACTTTCATGAGACGACCAAAATTACTCATTTTTTTCACTAATGACGCGCAAGGTTTTATAATTTGAAAAATGTAATTTTTTATTTTTACAAAATTAGAATCGACAATCCTTGAATATACGATTATTCATTCTTAATCTCGATAATGTTTACTAAAAAAATACTTGAATCGTAATATTCAAAGAAAGGTAATTAAAATTGTGGATTTACGGTAGTTTATTGCAAAGTTCTACTTTGCAGATTTAATTAGACAAACCGTAACTTTTCAATATAAATATATTATAATTCAATGTCGAATATTCTTATAATATTTATCTAAGTATATGTATTCGTTTTTTAGACGAAAGTGTTTATTATAAAATATATCGATAATATCAATATTTCATTGGCCACAGTTTTGCAAAACTTTGCAAAAGCTAATGCAATAAAATAATTTTTTGTAATAGTTGAAATTCTGACAAATTTGAACCACATTACGGATTATGACAAAACTATGTACTAATCATCGATTTCATATATAAAATTTAAGTTTGTTGTCTCATGTTTTGATAAAATTAGGGCAATAATGTGAATTTTTCGAAAATTTCAAAACTCTATAAAATCCAAACAACTTTTCCGATTTCGATCAAATTCAATACTTAGAATTATTTAGCAAAATATCTCCAATTTTGCGAAAGCTAGAGCGCACAAACCAGTTTTAAAAAAAATTCAAAACGTTATAATACTCAAATTTCTGCGTAATTTTTGCAAAAAAAATTGCAACAGTCAAAAACGAGCTGCTGCTTCACTCGTGTGACAAATTTTAGCTCAATCGGTTGAACGGTTCTTGAGTTATAGGTGATTGAAATTTCTAAGCCCTACTTACACACATACACTGTTAAAAATATTTTGTAAATTAATATATGCTTTGGAAGTTCGTTTGCAGATACGGTATATTAAATTTCATTTACATATGGTGTAAAAATTCCAATAATTATATTATAAACACAACTTTTATAAAGTGTCTAGTATAATGCATATTAATTTTACAACAATTTTTTTTTAATAAATTAATATTTGTATATTAAATTTAATATACGTGTATCCGCAAAAAAAATTTCCAATACTTTATATCAATTTTTATACAAAAATTTCTAACAGTATACACACATACATACGGACATTTTTTTCTAAACCACTTTTCTCGATGTTTTGTACCATTCTGAGTGTCCTGACACGAAAATCACAGAATTAAAAAAACGAAAACAAAGCTTTCTCAATGAGGAAGCAAAATTAAAAAAAAATTAAGTCTCATTTCCACCGCCCTGCTATACATAGTCTTGCAGCCTCTTTCTCTATGTTTCCCTCTACATGTGCGCAAACGCACACATCGTTAAACAGAGGTAAAGCTTCTCTCTACGCACACACGACGTATAGAGCGCCACGATAATGTGACATCTGTCCCAAAAATATCGCTTCGTGCGACGAGATCGTCTAATTGACGACGAGGCCGATTAACGACGAGATAAGGGCTCGTGAAGCTAACGGAATCAGCTCTCGATACAAAATTAGTCCAGACGAAAGACCAATTCACTAAAATATGAGTAGCAGCCAAAACTCTGACGAAAATCGACGATACAAATTCAAAAGGTTCTTAATAATAATAATTCTCGGTATTATGGTAAATAAATCGCGAGACCTCGAAAATCGATTTAAAAATCTTTTGTACGATAAAAATATTCGGCAAGGTCGGAATCTCGCATTTCCATAATAAACCAGGCCGCTATCTAAGCTCTCGATGCATATATAGACGTAAACGACACTCTCGGCAATAGATATATAAGAATATAAAAGAATATAACACGAGGCAAAAGAATCGTAGAAGTCGCCGACGCCAGTAGCAGGGTAAGTATATACTTGTCATGCGGTCTCGTCTCGTCGACCGCGATATGCGTGGACACACGACACAAGACACGACACGACACGAGACACTCACACTGTCGCGACAATCGACGACTTACATACTACCAGCCACCCGTGGGGTTAGGGGGAGGGGGGGAGGACAGAGGAGTCCTATGGCAAAATCTCCGATTCTCTCAAATTTTTTGTATCACTTTTATCTCAAAATGTTTTTTTTTTTTTTCATCAAAATTTGAACAATCAGAAATTGCTACTAAAATATAATAACGACTAATTGTATCGAAATTTGAATCCCAGATTTCATCGTAATTTGACTTTTGGAATTTGAAAGATTTCTCCGCTTTTTCAATTGAAATTACAAATTTTGAAACGGATTTTAAGAATTATTAGATAAACGGAAAATATAACAAATTCAATACACTGCAAATTGAACTATAAATTAAAGAACGATAATTTAACCGAAATTTTTACGCATCTGAAAGTAATTCAGGAAATCCGTAAATCACAAAATTTAGAAAATTAGTAAATGTTTATTTAATAATTAAATAAACCTCAAATTGAACCAAAAAGCCAATAAATCGCAAAATTACGTAGATATCCTAAAAATGTTGAACTAATAAAAAAATCCCAATTCATAAATTGTCCGAAATATTCAATAAATCACAAATTGACCGCAAAGATTTTAAAAATCCCAAATTGATGGAAGACCTAAATGAGCCCAAATAAGCCTCAACGACTAATAAATCACAGAATGCTCAAAGTATCCAATAAACTGCAAATTGTTGAAAATTCGAATTAATCACAAATTGGCACATGAATTTAATGAATCCCAAATTAACCCAATAATCAACTATATCACAGATTGACCTAAAATAAAAAAGAATTACGAATGAACGCAAAAAATTTAATAAAATACAAATAAATCCTTAAACTCATTGAATGACAAATTAACCCATAAATCCAATTAATCGCGAATTAACCGTAAAACTGACTAAACCACAAATTAATTTTAAAAATGTAGAATATCTCAAACAATCCCAGTTAACTCCGAAAATCTAAAAAAGAACATCGCAAAAAAAAAAAAACAAAACGTGTCCTAACCACTTTGCTCATTGTTTAATTATTTTACCAAATCCCACACGAACATCGTTGCCATCTCTTTGCCTCTCTCTCTTCTCACTCACTCAAACAGGCACAGAAACACACATACACACACAGAGTGGTGCCTTTGGAACTTCATCAATCGCCTGTGCGCCGAACCGCAGGCCGTACGTACTTAACATTACTTTAGCGCGCACACACACATAGAGGTCTCACCTCGAACACATACGTGTCTCGATACACGTTTCTCAAGTGTGTCCATGCACGAACGCAAGGAAGACAAATAAATACACGAGTTTGCGTGTAGTAGTAGGAGTAGAAGTCGTCGGTGTCGTCGTCACTCTCAGTTCTAAACCGTTATCGAGATAGAAGAGGATAGAGATGATAAACACGACAAAAAAAAAAGAAAATAAAAAGAAAAACGAACATCAAGAAGAGAGAGATAGAGACAGAAGAACAGAAATCGAGAGAGAGAGAGCGAGAGACACGGAATTCGATGATAATTTCTGCGACGTCCGCGAAACACAGACACACACTCACACTGAAACACCTTAAGGGGGGAGAGGGGATGTAGAGACAGAGCGATGGAGGTGAGACGGAAGGAATGAAGTGATTGAAAGAGACACGGCGAGAAAAAAAAAAAAATCACATATCCTTAAGATCGACGAGAAGTCGACACAACACCGGTGCTTACTTGGTTTACTCACATTTAAGTGTCTCGTTAGGATTTGTTTAAAAATATATCGTTGATACGAGTGGCACACGACTACACCCAAATAATCACCATTTTTTTTCTCTCCTTACTACTAAACTGACTGCTGTGGCTGTCCTGGCTCTGCTTTAGGGGGCCCCTGCACCACACAGAAGCCGTAAGCGCTACCTCGCGGCTGCTATGCACAACAAACGTGGCCACTGCGGACACCACGGCTCTCACGGACGGCGGAGCTACTACTCTCCGCTGTTTCTTCAAGCACGCTCGGCACTGCTCGGCTTGGCTCGGCACCGATATTGTCGGTTGGGTTTGGAGTGGGGAAAAAGCAGCAGCAGCAGCAGCAGCAGCAGCAGCGGCAGCAGCGGCAGCAGCGGCACGTTCTCGTAGCGGGCGGCGCACGCGAGGCGCCGGCAAATCTTGTCCTATTGGGGAGGGGAGGGGCACGACGATGTTTTTTGTTTTGTTGCATTTTGGCTGTAGTAGGGTAACGTTCTTGTGAACGATAGGAGTTTTTCTTTCCGGCGTTTCTATCCACGAACCTTTTGTGTGTCGCATGCTATCGTGGTTTTACGAGATTGCCGTGGTCTGCAAGATAGGGCATCGACGTTACATTGTCAAAAAAATCTATTTGAAATTTAATGTACTTTTACTGGAAGTTTTTATGCATAAACTAGTATATTAAATTTAATATACAAGAGTGATCTAAAATTAATATATGGCACAGCACATTCAATAATTTACTTTAGTTTTAGGGTAAAAGTACTTGAATTTCAATAATTTGCTTTAATTTTACTGGCAAAGTACATGAATTTTGTACCCCAATTGTATATTAAACTTCGATTACGAGTTTATGCATAAAAACTTCCAGTCTTTTCTAACAGTGTACAGTCATATGACTGTAAAAATATTTGGAAAATTTATATACTGCATAGTAATTTAATGTATTGTATTATACTTACTGAATCCGTGTAGGAAATTCACTTTAATATACGAAAGAAAATAAAAAATCAATGCACGTGTGGTAAAATTGAATTTATACATTAAATAGACGACTTTTGTAACAAATTTAGGAAACTGTACATCATTTTTAGTATACTATGCATCCATTAAGACGATTTTCGTAACGAATTTAGCAGAAATGTAGAGTGGAGTCACCAGTAAATGAACAGTTAAGCAGACCGATTTGTTTATCATGGGTTTCTATAAAATATAATATTTCCACATTGACTGCAAAAATGTTAACGGTTGACCAGAATGTCGAATTATGTGATGCGATAAAAAAAACGCTTTGTCTAACGTCACACACAATCGTGACTTGTATTAATATTAAAGTCACTCACTCCACGTGTCTTATAGTTATTTGCAAAAGTCACACAAAATTTACGCGATTCATAATAATTCGTAAGAGTCACGCTGATCAATCTTAAAAAAAGTTAGCGCTTCACGTCCTGATACAAGTAATGCTATTTCAGGTTATGCACGTAGCTCTGTAAAATAAATGTATATGTGAATAGGAATTGACGCTTATTATTACAGAATGTTTACCGTCTTTAAAAAATCATATGTTACAAACATATTGCACAACGACGGCATGTTGACCATTGGTAAGTTCGTCAAACGCTACAAACATAATAAGTTCGTAACTTATGTATTACTCCTAGCAAGTTGTGCGACCGGTGCTTTTTAGCAAAAAAACAGCAAAACGGACACGTACGATGGGGAACGATACGGGCCGCAAAAATCAGCAATACGGACTGCTCTTTTCTGTTAATGGTTATGGTCCTTTTCTCGTTGCAGAAACTAAAAAAGGATCGGATTTTTCTTTAGAAAATAATTATTTGCTGTACATTTAAACTAAACAGCTTTATTTTAGTTTTTTATTTTCAAATTTCGACATATTTGTCGGTTTGGTGCTATTTGATCGCGGAAAATGATAAAAAATTTGTATGTCGTTGGCGGGACTCTAATCCAGAACCCTGCGGTTATGAAACGAAGCCTTAGACCTCGGCTATTCACATTCTTGTAAATATTTATTTATATTGTCCATTTGAAGTACAAGGCAATTATAAACATGGAATAGTTTGAGGCATTTACTTCATCGCATCTGAAATCATTAGAATGAAAAGACGTTTGATTATTTTTCACCGAAATCAATCATTTTAATCGTTAATATACGGTAGATATACCGTCGGTCTGCTATTGCAGAAGCGTAACATTTTTTTTGTAATACGTGCATAAACAGCGGTGTTTTTCATGGCAGTTTTGCGGGCGGAAAGTGTCTAGTTTCATAGCAGTGTTCAAACGATAGGTTGGCGCATGTGCAGTTCGCGATTCCTTCACTTTCGACCCTAGGGTGGAAAGTTGGTAACCTCACTTTTCACTGTTCGTCCCGCAAAACTGCCATTCAAAGCACCACTATTCATGCACTTGTTACAAAAAGTATGGTGTGCAACACGGGCTAAAATTGGAGTTTGCGACTCGTGTGATTGCTGCCCTCGCTTCGCTCGGGCGGGAACTCGCACTCGTCGCAATCGCCAACTTTCAGCCCTTGTTGCACAATATACTATTTGTAACACGTGCATGAACAGCGATGCTTTTCATGGCAGTTTTGCAGGCCGAAAGTGGCCAGTTTCATAGTAGTGTTGAAACGATAGGTTGGCGCATGCGCAGTTCGCGATTTCTTCACTTTCGACCCTGGGGTGGAAAGTTGGTAACCTAACTTTTCACTGTTCGTCCCGCAAAACTACCATTCAAAGCACCGCTATTCATGCACTTGTTAGAAAAAATATGGTGTGCAACACGGGCCAAAGTTGGCAATCGCCAACTTTCGGCCCTTGTTGCACAATATACTATTTTATATACACTGTATGATTCTCGTGTATATTATACTCGTGTAGTAAATTTTCTATACCTGTTTAGGTAAAAGAGCTTCCCGCACTGTGTAGTAATTTTATCTCAAATATTTTTAACAGTGTAGCCTTGCTCAGAAAATCCCATTGAACCGATTGATATGACGAAAAAACTCATTCATTCTGTTAGAAAACGTTTCAATTTTCATAGGATTCGTGTCAATTCTATTAGCTTGGAATGACATGGTGACTGCGGTCAGGCCCAAAAAAAATATATTGGTCTTGGAATCACGGAAAGGTCAGGGAATTTTTAAGTTGGTAAGGCAAACAACACGTTTTTTCTGATAAAAAAAAAATGCTCAATGAACACTGATATATTCTTCTACTATGAAAGCTAGTCAGCTAACGTGAGTAAAAGAGCAATAGTTTACGTTTCGCGTTCATATAAATAGTACGAGATTATCGAAAGTGCTAAAGAAAAAGAAACTCAATTGATCGAATCACTCTTTTTAAAAATAAGAAACCGTTGCAAAATTACATGACGGGTATCGATTTTTTGTGTGAGCGATATCGAGATATCGCTTCAATGCCGCTTTAACTATTGTAGGCGTGTATGGAAGAGACTGTCAAAACCACTGGTTCCTAATATTCTTGTTTCAATTTTTAAGTTTTACAATTTCCAGGCCAATTCAAAATCAGAATTTTTTTTTAATTGACTATATTTGTTGTTAATGAAATAATCGAAATATGCGAGTACAGACACAAAAACATGCAATGTACAAATAATAGAAAATAAATTATTGATGGAAAATGTATTTATTATACCTGTGTTTAATACGTTATTACCAGCACTGTTCGATTTTCTAACGGAATTTTGTGAAAACATGAATTATTAAAATGTAGAATTCGGGGCATTAACTGATAGTTACAAGACGAACTTTGGTCAGGGAAAACTGACAAACTAATCAGAGAAATTTTTCTCGAAAAAATACGATCACCATGAAAGATTTCCATGTGCAAGTTTCCATTTTGCATCTTCGTTTTAAATAACCTTTCAAAAAACTGTTTTTAATAAATTTAAAAAACTGAACAAAAAAGCTATCTTCTATACAATACGAACCTTTTTACGGATTTCTACTAAATTAGTGATGTGCTACACGTTTAAGTCGTTTTCTCTCGACAGTGATTGCTGCTGTTCTTTTTCCGAGAGATCAATTTTAGCGGAGAACAACGATTTGCAGTTTAGGTTACCGGCCGAGCAGCAGCAAGGCTATTAAAAAAATACTTATGTCCAGAAATCGTGAAAAATTTTGTAGATAATCATTTTTTGATACCACCGTGGTATGTCGCATAAACTTAAGGTGATGAAAAAAATTGTAACGAATTTTATTTGGAGTTCAGAGACATGGCAGCAGAGAAAAAAATTCCTAGGCCCTCGCTTGTTTGTTTCGCAGAAGCAAAGATTTTCTTTTTCTTCAAATGTCGACATGGAGATTCGGAACAACATTTATTACAGTTTTGGTACCGACTGAGCATGTACTGTTAAAAACACTTACGGTAAAATGACTACACAGTGCACGAAGCTCTTTTACATAAACGGGTATAGAAAATTTACTAAACGACTATAATCTAAAATTGATGTATAATTCTGCTAAATTCGTTACGAGAGTCCTACTAATTGATGCACAGTATACTAAAATTGATGTACAGTCTGTTAAATTCGTTACAGAAGGCGTATTAATTAATGCACAGTATACTAAATACGCCATACGAGTCATGATTTTAATATGAGTTAACTTTAATTTTGAAGAACCCTCATCCACTGTTAAAAATACTTAATGTCAAATTGCTACACATATGCAGCAAGCTCTTTTACAGAAACGAGTACATTGAATTTTCATTTTTTTCGTATATTAAATTGAATTTCCTGCACGGGATCAGTAAAAATACAATACATTAAGGTTGTTGTGGGGCCAAGTCAAAATGCTACCACTGTCATGAAAGTTTTCACGAATATTCATTATCCCTTTGCAAATAGTCTGGTGAATTTTAAGAACGGTGAACAGCACCGTTTAGGAGGAAAAAAATCGCAAATTTTACAACCTATTGCACTATTGTTATATCGAGTTTTGGCGATTTCGCCGTACTTACGTTATAACAGCTAAGAAAATGCTACCACGTACATAAAATAACTATGTATAGTTTAAACGATAATCGCTTTAACAGTTGGCACCTTTGGAAGACGATCGACAGCACCGTTATTTAATTATTCATTTTTTAAAAGGCTTGGTCGTCTTCGCTTGGGAACTGAATACGCGCTGTCTCACTCGCACACCAACTGCATCGCACACCGCGCGCTCCCTAGTCGCCCCGCAAGCCCAGACCCCACACAACCTTAAGGTGATGTGTTACATATCGTCTGTCTCCTTCAGATAAGTGCGAGTGAGATAGCTGAATCTTCCCGAAGTGTTATTCTTCGCCGCGGTTGATTTTTCGAATAAAAGTCGAGAAGTACTGACTGCGGAGTACCAAGACGCAGTCAGTACTTCTCGTCTTTTGCCTGAAACATCAATTGTGACCAAGAACAACGCTTTACAGTTTTTGTTACCAACCGAGCACTAATACATCACGTTAAGATAACATGTTAGTGCTCGGTCGGTAACAAAAACTGTAAAGCGTTGTTCTTGGTCACAATTGATATTTCAGGCAAAAGACGAGAAATACTGACTGCGTGTTGGATCCCTGCAGTCAGTACTTCTCGACTTTTATTCGAAAAATCCACCGTGGCGACGAATAACACTTCGGGAAGATTCAGCTATCTCACTCGCACTTATGGCGATCTGAGAGAGACAGACGATATGTAACACATCACCTTAAGGGGAGGTGAAACCTCCATGAGGGCGAGAAAGATAGCGAATATCTTTCGGAACAAGAATTCTCAGAAACTTGATGTTTTTGGGGAAAAATGAAAGTTTTACATCATGCAGAATTAAGAGAGCAATGATGTAAAACTTTTTTTTTATCAAAAAACGTTCAGCGTTCTCTGAAAGTTTGGTTACAGTTTTTCAGACGACACCGAACGTTTTTTATTAAAAGAAAAGTCTTACAACATTGGTCTCTTAATTCTGAATGCTGTAAAACTTTCATTTTTTCCAAAAAATGTGGAGTTTCTGAGAATTCTTGTTCCGAAAGATATTCACTATCCTTCTCGCACTCTTGAATTTTTCACCTCGCCTTAACCGATTTTTACTGATGAATTAACCGATTGTAACCGACAATCTTACCGAATTCTAAAAAAATCAATTTTGTTTGGTGAATTCAACCGATTTTAACTGACAATTTAACCGAACGAAACGTTTAAGCGATTAAAACGGTTAAATTGTCGGTTAAAGCCGGTGAAATAGTGGGCTAATCGAGACTTATCTTTTCTTGGTTAAAAAGTCGATTAACTTCAGTTATTTTCGGTTAACACTACGGTAACACAGCTTGCTAGGGTATACAGTATATGAAATTTCCAAATATTTTTTACAGTGCATGGGTTTCGTGACAGAGTATATCGTGTGATTGATTTTATTTTGCTTCGTAAAAAAACAATTTTCGAGATTTTCGTGTTAGGACACTCAGAATGGTCCAAAACGTCGAGGAAAGTGGTTTAGAAAAAATGTCCGGATGTATGTGTGCGGCACGCTTGCAAAATTCAAACCGCTGTATCTCGAAAACGGCTTTAACAATCAAACTGAAATTTGGCACGCCGGTAGAGGAGCAACGCCCCTTCCTATGTATACATTTTCGAAAAAATTGAAAAAAAATTAAAATTTTATAAGCCTTTGAATTTGTTGAAAAATGTCTGTACTCAGATAGAAAAACGTGCCGCACGCCGTGACCCTAAAAATGCGCCATGTACTGCAACATTAAGGATGTTATACAGGTTACCGCGGGGAGGATAGGCAAGGTGGCGCACGGCGGGCGACGGAGGTACTGTGCGAACGGCATGCACATACATGAACAAGAGAGATGCGAAAACGACAATGTCTACTTTTAACGTAATATCTTTCATAAAATGTGGGCGCACGCGGATTTTTTCAGTGTTCTGTAAAGCTCAGACTCCAATGTACACGAAAAGTACAAATTTATCATGGCATATTCTCTGCAAACATGCGCTTTCGCTGAAAACACGACAGTCCTCATCCTCCACCGTATACTGCCCATGTTAAATCGCTGAACTTTGATAATTTATAACTCAGAAAGTATGTGGGTAAAAATTTTATAAAAATATTTTTTTTAAATGTCGTGCTTTTCTCTATAACATAAAAAATATTGGGACAAAAATCTTCAAAATTGTTTACTTGTATAACATCCTTAAGCTGCATTACTAACGGCACGGCGCGCTTAACGGCACGAATGCCGTGGCAGTGGCTCGATCCTACATATCCCAACTAAACACAGACGGTATTGAACACGGGCAACTGCATACAAATCAACTGGACACGTTACCAGTTCGATACGGCAGAACTCGACACAGTATTAACTGGACACGGTGCATCTTGACACGACAGAACTCGACACAGCACTAACTGGACACGGCGCAACTCGACACGGCAAAACTTGACACATCACCAACTCAACACAGCAAAACTCGACAAACATCAGTTCGACACTGAAAGACTGTCCAGTGGCTCAATTGAACACAGACCACATTGGACACAGACGAGACGTTTGGTAATCCAGAGTTGTTCCAATTGGACACAGACCCAAAAGAACAGACGCAATTGACGAGTGCATCCTTTTGAGTCTGTGTCCAATTGGAACAAAGCTGAATTACCAAACGTCTCTTCTGTGTCCAATGAGGTCTGTATTCAATTGAGCCATTGGACAGTCTTTCGGTGTCGAACTAATGTTTGTCGAGTTTTGCTGTGTCCAGTTGGTGATGTGTTGAGTTTTGCCGTGTCGAGTTGCGCCGTGTCCAGTTAGTGTTGTGTCGAGTTCTGCCGTGTCGAGTTGCACCGTATCTAGTTATTGCTGTGTCGAGTTCTGCCGTGTCGAACGGGTAACGTGTCCAGTTGATTTGTATGCAGTTGCCCACGTTCAATACCGTCTGTGTTTAGTTGGGATATGTAGGATCGAGCCACTGCCAATGCCGTCTGCACAGTTCCGTACACGGTGTGGCGCTGTACAGCGTGTCGAAACTTTGCCGACACATTGCCGGCATCAGCATGTCGTGCCGTCAACTTAATGCCGCAGTTTAATGCTGCAGTGCATGTCACGTTATTTGATCCACAGCGTGCCGGTGCGTTCCGCATTTTTGTCGACATCGTGCCGACATTTTTCTATCTGGGTATGTTCTCTAGCTTTCGCAATTTTTGAGCTACTGAGTTAAATAATTCTGGACAAATAGAGAAATGAAAAATGAAGGTCGGTACTGAATTTGAGCGAAATTCATAAAGCGGTTTAGATTTTGTACAATTTTGAATTTTCGAAAAAATTTTGTTTTCGTTTTTATTCAAGTTAAGTTCAACCAAAACTAGTCAAATCTTTTGCAAGGTAAAATTAACATTCAGTTGTAGTAGATATCGAATTTGGTGAAGATTGGTAAAGTGGTTCAGATTTTATAAGGAATTGAATTTTTCAAAAATCTCTGTATGTTCTTTAGCTGCCACCATTTTTTAGATAATGAGCTTAAACAGTTTTTGACGAATAAAGCAATGAAAAATGACAATCGGTATTGAATTTAAGCGAAATACATAAAGTGGTTTAGATTTTATAGAATTTTGATTTTATGAAAATTTTTGTTTCCGTACTTCTTTAATTTGTATTTACAATAAGGATGCAAAGTAGAACTTTGCACATTGGTCGTCAATAATTTTCGCAATCTTTCGCAAAGCTACCTCTACGAGGAAGCCGAAAATAAAACAAAGAAACATCCTCATAGGGGCGGCGTTGCGAAAGATGAAAATTAATGAGGAAGCAATGGGCAAAGTTCTACTTTGCATCCTTTTTTCGAGGTACGCGCGTTCACTGGCGTACATTGTTGTATACTATACGGGCAGTTTTGTTTTTACGCTTTCTCGGCAACCAAGTAGACAAATCATTTCGGTCTTCGTAAAACTTCTTCTAAAAAATACAAGGAATGATTTGGTTCTGTTTAGGGGAGTTCTGTTTGGCCGGTGTATCTTATCATGACGAAGAAAATGAGACGTCAACCATTCTAATCTGCCTGGTAGTTTGATCTGAATCATGCGCAGAATGGAAAACCTAAGAACTTTGCTTATGATAATATTGAAAAGCATATGCAAGTCAAACGACAGTAAAAAATCCTTTCATCGAATACCAACAATATAGTGCGTTGGGCACTTTTATATGCAATAGGATTTGGATGATATTGAATTGACTCCCTCCCCTTAACAACAATCTTTTACCATTTTTAGTATACTTTCGAGCATAGCGTTGGAGGTGCATATAGTTTCCGCTGTGTTGCCCATGTATAAGAGTGTAATTTCAATAATTAATTTCTCGATAACGATCTAGACGATTGCCATTGAGTTTGGCATGGAGATGTGATTTTTATCGACGAATATCCTCCAAAAATTTGAGCCCATGTTTATCATTCTGCGTTAGCTGAGCAACCTCCTTAAGAATCGTTCCGCAATCGAGCTTAAATTTAACACATAAATGAGGCAGCAGCTCCTCTTTGATAGTTGTAATTTTTTACAAAAAGTATACAGAAATTTAGATTTTGTGTACATTTTTAAAATTTATTTTTTCGAAAAAAAGGGTGTTTGATTTTATTTTCTTACAATTTCGGCTATTTTGCTAGATAGTTTTTAATAACTACAGGTGCACTCAATGTTGTTTCGTATTAAATTTGGCTTAAGACGGCAAAGCGGCTCAGATTTTCTTGAGTTTTGAATTTTTCGAAATCTTTACGTTTTTATTTCAACTTTCACAAAATTTGAGATAGAGGGGTCAAATTTAGTGCGTAATCGAAATAATATTCAATAATATTGGTTACGTAGTTTTATAAAGATCGGTGAAAGGATTGGGATTTTACAGGAACTAAAATATTCTAAAATTATTACTTGACGAGGAAAATTTCGTTAAAATTTAGTTTTTTTTAAATTTATTTAAAACAAATATGTAGAGTTGAACTCTGAATATTGCTTTCTTAGTAATTTTCACTCTTTCCAAACTTATATATTTACAAAGTATCATATTTTTTAAATGTTAAAAAAGATTTTCCCCTTAAAAAAAAGTTAAATATAATATTTTCTTTTTAATTATAATATTTCACTTTTTACATAGAAAAATAATGAGAACGCATGTGCAAGATTCTGCTTTGCATTCTTCTTCCGATAAGGTTTCAAGTGGTGATTCAAGCTGTGGACACTTTTTTCGAATGTCGAGGAATATGAATGATTCATGCCTATTCCAACACTCAGAGAGAAGTTGAGAATGAATCATTTGGAAAACGGTTTCAATTGTACTAAAAAACATTAATAGAAAACATATGTTAATATTCATGGAAAATCGTCAACGCATAGAAACTGGATCGATCTACTACATTTCAGACTCTACTTTTCTATCAGATCCTCGATAAGACTCTCAGTTAAATAATTTTACGTGAAATACTCGTGTGAATTCCTGGATACAAAAGATAGGATAACCGTCCAAATTTTTGGGTATATCTCTTCTACATATATATTATACCACGGAAAATGAAAAATTCACGTAAAATTCTACATAAAAATCAAAATACACTTAGACTTCAATTTTACAGATAATCCTGCTCTACGCTTTAGATTCTACGGACTTTCGGTCACTATTTGTCTATTAGATGGTCAGTAGAAATCGATGTTCTACTGTACATCTAATTTGGATAGGAGGAACCTAGAAAAATCTCAACCTGAAATAACGTTTTAAATATTTTTATAATTTTTTTGGACATATATTTCTTCAGTTTTTTTTAACTCGTTAGAATTTCTTTAATATTTTTCATAGTTGGTATTAATTTGTAGGAAAAACAGGAGAGAATGTTCCATATTTTCTGCGCCGCTTTTGGCACAGTAAAATGTGGGAATCCATTTAATTTTATAATAGCTTTGAAATTTTAAGTTTTTTTTCTTCAATTTTTTAGTATGAAGTCGCCCGTTAATTGGTCAAATTCACCAAGTTTATTTTGATTCCTTACTTTTTCGCCAATAATTAAACAATTTTTTTTTCTTCAATGAGTTTTTTGCGCATTTTAGTTCTTTTAGTTTTTGTTGTTACAATAAATGACTATACCATATTTTTCCTTAAAATGTAGATATTTTTTAGCAGTATTGTTGGGTAAATTATATACGATTATTCAGCCGGATAAACTTTGCACGGAGTCGTGCTGAACAATATACAGTGATTCATTCGCATAAACTCTAATTAAAAAAGAATTCCTAAAAATCGTTCAAAAAAGAATCTTCCGCAGTAATATATAATAGTTTAAAAATTCTAAATAAAACAATTAAAACCTTAATCGCATATAATTCTTGAAATCCACTTCAAGAAAAAAAACCTCCCGCGGTGATATATTTCCTCCAACATCTACACTGAGAACAATTGCGGTAGTTTAGGCAACTATTAAGCCATAACTGTAGATTTTTAGTCCACCAACGATTTGAATAGTTATTTTAACTGATTTATTGGTTAAATTAACTGCGTTGTAGTTACTGTAACTAATTCTACAGTTTTCTTCACATAATATCCTAGTTACTTTAACAGTGAACTTTAATAGTGCACTTTTATTATTATAGTTTCTATGACCATTTCAAAATTGTTAAAGAATTTCTCAAAGAATACTATGGTTATAATTATGTTTTCTATGAATAGTACGTCGCATCTATTGCTAAAATTTCAAAACAATATACTTTTTGTTACTATAACTATTAAGTGTTGCATTGATTATAAATAATTAGTTGAGATAACTTTTTTTAATAGCTGATGTTGTATTTAACTATAAATTTATAGTTACCAGTATCTTTTATTTCTCTCTGCGTAACGAGTTAAAATAACGAAAACAGACAAATAATTTGAAAAAAAAACGTAATTTATATATTAGCTGACGTTGTGATATTGACGTCCCTTAAGGTGTAATTTCCCTCGAACGTCAGTAACCAACTCAATAATAAAAAAATGATAAGATCACAAAACTTGTATTTCTTATAACACTGATGTTTTTTTTAATGAAACAATGTACTTCAAATTTTGCCACGATAACTGGCGAAATTTTAACCAACGAATGTTGAACAAAAAGCGGCTTGGGTTAGCCCAATCGAAATTAGTACTTTACCATACTAGAGCGATGAATCTTTTTCTGACGAGTGTGAGTTTGCCGAACGAGCACTGAGAGAAAAATATAGTAGAAAAGTAGATCGAACTATACCGAATAATTTCCAGGGGGGACGATCATATCGATTGGTACTGGAAACTATGTATTTGATTCGTTGAGTTATTATTATATTCCCAGCTATTATTTTTATCATTGTCGTAACTATATAGTATATTCGTCCCTCCTGAGAACTATACTGTATGTTAAAAGTATAGTATTGTTGTTTCAATCATGTATTTTTCTCTCAGTGAGCCGACAGCGAATGTTGCAATCGCACGAGTTAAGAAAAAGCTTATCGCACGAGTATCGTACGAAATTATATTTCACAAGGTGAGAAAATGCAGATTTGTGCACGCGAAGTATGCGTAAAACCGCGTTTCTCGCACCGAGTGAAACACAGTAACTTATAGGTGTAATTACACAATATTGGAGATATTATAATAAAACAATACACGAAATGTTCAAAAAGCAGTACAGATTTATTTTCTGTAAAAAAAACTCTAGTCTATAACAATTAAAAACCCAATCACATATAATGCTTAATAAAACCTACTAAAAAAACACTCCCATAGTGTTATAATTTGTCTAAAACCGAAAGATATAAAATAACGAAAGCAGACAAGGACCGAAAAAAAAAATGTAATTCTTCAACTAATTTACATTATGAAGTCGGCCCTTAAGGTGCCATTGGTCTCGACCGTAAGTTACCTCGCCGTGTGGGCGAGGGGTGCGGCTGTGGTTTTCTTTTATAACTCCTTTACACTCTATAGCGCTATAGTGATTACTCTGAAGTTCACTGCGCTATACTTCGTGTCTGAGACTTCGTGCACTGCCACAGACACTATAGTGTGGTACTCTCTATATATAGGTATGCGCTTCACGAGCATTTTCGGTGACGGATTACCGGTTTGCTACAATCGCTGTTAGGGATCCTCCTGCAGGCCCATCGAATGCACTAAGTAACTCGGTCAGCTTCACCGAAAAACTTCGGCTATACTTTATGTACTTATGTACTTGTATATAGTTCTTGGTAAATTGCTCTTGGTTGACTCACGCACGAGCCAATACAACACAATATATATATATATATATATTTACACGTATATGTATATATATATATGTACAGTTTCGTGTATATAGACTTATATACATATACGTTTACGCCTCTGCTTGGATCAGCTCTGCTGCCGTCGTTGCTGCTGCTGCTGCTGCTGCTATGCTGCTATGCCTCTCCGCTATGTCCTGTGCGTAGTAGGTATAAAAGCGTATATGGCGCCATGGCAACAAGAGCCGAGTTGAGGCTTGTTGCCTTGCCTGTGCAAGGGCAGGTTCCGAAGGTGCAGACTCGACGACCAAATGCCTAGTCGCTCTTTCTATATATGAGCCATTCTCTGTCAGTTCATACACTATTATTCAGAGTTTTCTATCGTTTCTTTCATAACACGCATTATTTTATTTTTATTAGCTGGAGATTGTACGTAAGACATCAAAACAGTAAATGAAAAATTAAAGTTTTTTTTAATGTACTTTACGATACAATAGTACTTGTGTTTTTATTTATATTATAAAGTTTTACAAATATATGTCTCAATAGGTGTCTCTATGTATAAGCCATTCTCTGGTATTCATGCAATATTTTTCAGGTTTTTCAATCATTTTTTTCATAACATGCATTATTTTATATTTATTAGCTGGAGATTATACGTCAGACATCAAAACTATATATGAAAAATTAAAGTTTTTTTTAATGTACTTTTTCATGCAATAGTACTTGTATTTTTATTTATATTGGAAAGTTTTACAAATACACAAATAAAAAAATTGTAGAAAACGTAGCATTATTCTTTTTTTTTACTTGTAATAAATTTGGTAAAAATCAAAGGCGATATCTCTATGTATAAGCCATTCTCTGGCAGTTCATGCACTATTTTTCAGATTTCTTAATCGTTCTTTTGATAACATGCATTCTTTTCTATTTATCGGCGTCATTTGGAATTTATATGTCAGACACCAAAATGGTAAATACAAAAATTCAAGTTTCTTTAATGAACTTCTTGATGCAACAATACTTGTATTTTTATTTACATTAGAAATTTTAACAAATATCTCAAAATTGTTTGTAAAACGAAGCGTTATTCGTTGCTTTTACTTGCAATAAAGGATTTTTCTATATTTCGTAAAAATCAAAGCCAATATCTCTATATATGAGCCATTCTCTGTCAGTGCATTTTCAATCGTTTCTTTAATAACATGCATTATTTTCTATTCATTACCGTCACTTGGAAATTATATATATATATATATATATATGTGTCGGAAACTAAAACTGTAAATAAAAAAATTAAAGTTTTTTAAATGAACTTTTTGATGCAATAGTACGTGTATTTTTATTTATAGTAGAAAGTTTTACAAATATCCACAAGTTGTAGCACGCAGCGTTATTCATTTGTTCAACTTGCAATAAAGAACTTTTCTAAATTTCGTAAAAATCAACGCCGTTGCATGCTCTTTATTGCATTAGAAATGGTTTAAATTATTTCAACAATAACACTTTTTTACCATAAAGCGTTATTCATTTTGTTTATCGAGAAAGCTTAGTTTTCATTTTCTTAATTTGTGTAAGATTTTCATGTCAGAATACTCGAAATGGTTTAAAACATCGGGAAACGTGGTTTAGAAAAATTGTCCGGATTGTATGTATATCTGTGTGTGTATGTATTTTTGTGATGAAGAGCCTGAAATTCATTCTACCATACATCGTGAACTACTCGAGTGAAGCCACCCAAATTTTAATGCCATGTAGAGTACGAGTTCATAGTTTCTTGGTATTAATTTTATAAAAATCCATTGAGGTATTTCGTTTTTATGAGATTTTTAAGATTTTGAAAAATGTCCGCCAATTCTCTAACTCGAATAAATGTTTAGCTACCAGGCTGAAACTTAACTGAAAGTAGTTTAAAAAAAAAGGTTGCGATGTCGAGCCTTGCACATTTTTTCCTCATTTTGCACCTTTCTCAAAGCTTCCTCTATGACAAAGCCAAATGTCATCAACACACATAGAAATGAGGAAGCAATATGCAAGGCCCGACTTTTTTCTTTTACTTGCAATAAAGCCTTTTTCTAAATTTTGTGAATATATTCTATATTAAATACATTATAAATGCGTTAGACTCGGACCCCTTAAGAGGACTCAGTCACCGAAAAAAGTCATAAGAAAAAAAATTTATTGATGATGCCCTTCTTTTAAAAAATCTTACATTTATACCTCATCAACTACATATCAAGCACTATAATTTTGCAATTTTGTAAAGTCATACAATGCATCTGAATGTTGTGAGATTGAAAGTAAAATTTTTCCGTAAAACTGATTTTAGTGTTTAATTTCTTATTTTATCTGTCTAAAAGTGCATTCCATTTTGAATATAACGATTAAGGATGCATTGAAAATTGAATTAATTGTAACCTATTATTTCGTGAGTTGTTAATAAATATGCATCTATTTACACATTTTAAATCATAGCTTTGTTATAAAGGCCTGAACAGATAAAATAAAATATCAAACACTATAATCTGTTCACCGGTTTGGTCTGACACCTACGACAAGTTGAAATTTTCCCTTTTTACCTCACATTATTCGAATTATAGTGCTTGATATGTATTTAATGAAGTTTAAATGTAAGATTTTTAAAAAAATCTTTCGTCTGTTAAAAAAAAATGCATTATGTTTTTTTTACACAGAAAAAAAATGTCGTTGATTCAATAAATCCATCGTTTGTGGGCTGCCAAAAACAAGCGTTACCAACTTAATTTGAATTCTAATTCCTCCAATTCTATTCGAGATCGAAACAATAACGCTAAAATAAGCAAAATAATATTTAATTATTTCAATGTTAAATGGGATTAGACGAATAAGAACTAGAGTTAATTTAAAAATACTTCATTGTGGCAGCCCGTAATAGAATTTTTTTTCAGTGTAATCTTGGTCCCCTTAAAGATCGGGGCCCCACTTAGCCGCCCACAAAATACGGTCTCATGGCGTTGCGAACATCCTGCATAGCCGGAAAGAGCTAAGAAGACGATGAGTTTTTGCACAGTGGGATAGAAAGAGCGAGACGAGTAAAAGTGAAGTACAAAACAAAGAGAGAAAAGAGACGAGAGAAAAGCAACTCCGACGAAGACAAACTTGGTCTGGAATAGAGACAAAAAAATTTCGTCTTCTATATATGCTGTACCCACTCTTGTCTGCTCCTTCTCCATCCGCTCTCGTTGTCGAGAGGTCGAGAAATCGAGATATCCGATTACCAACCCCCTCGATAGATCGCGTTACTCATCTACTCTTAGGTGTCTTCTCATTTTTGCCACTGTTTCTCATTCTCGGTTACTATTATTTTTTCTTTCTTCTTCGATGATGTAATTAATATCTATTTGCAGAACAAATTTGTCCTCCTTCCATTTGTGACATACATTTTTTTTTACTAATTAATTTTTGAATTGTGAATGTCGATTGATACTTTTGATCTTGATCTACTCTTAAATGTCTTCTCATTTTTGCCACTGTTTTTTTCATTCTCGGTTACTATTTTCTTTTTCTTCCTCGATGAAGTAATTTTCTATTTGCAGAACAAATTTGTCGTTCTATGCGCGACATATATCATTATTTACTAATTCATTTTTGCAAAATGAATGTTTATTGATAGTTTTATTTATTAATGAAAATTTCAGGGCACAATTGATTGTAACATTTTTATCAATAAATCGATTGATATATTGAGTGATGGTTTTTTAAATAAGAAATTGCAACATAATTTGGAATGCCTTACATTTTTTATTTTTTTTTTTTGTTTTTATTTTATTGAGTATTAATAAACGTTCGGGTTTTATTTCTGATTGTCTATTTTGTCCTACTAAAGTCGTGCGATACTTTTTAATTGGTCTTATTTCTTCTTTGTACGATTGATAAATTCATTTATGAAGAATAATGTTGAAATGATATTTTTTTTTCAATTGCTAACTTTGTTTATTACGAATATTATTTTCCATTACTCGTATCTCGTGCTCTGATCCTATCAAAATTAATGAGGAATTTGTATTTTTATTATCCCCTTTTGGCGCGACAATATTTTTTGTAACTAGTACAAACTTACAGTTGCAAACAATTGATTTATTAATACATTTTTCATAATAAATATTCTAAATTTGCATGATCTATAGAACTATTAATAATTGATTAATTTATTTACCGTTCTATTAACTTATTCATCATTTTTTAATTATAGAAATTGAGAAGAAGTACCGTTTTTTATTTAGTTTAAAAAAATAATTGATTCACGCTCAATTCATTATTTTGCTTCATTATTCTCCGCTATTGCGCGTCCGCGATACTTTCAATCTATCAAAATGAGCGTTACATGAACGTATATAATTTTACTTTCTTCTTTTCTTAATGTAACAAAACAATTTTTCAAAATAATAAATAAATTGTTTCCAATCATCATTAGATTAATGTTTCATTGCAAATTGTGAAAATAATTAATTCTTGCACTGACGATAAAATAGTTATTATTTGATAAATTTATCAAGCATTTTTACTATTGTATTGATATTTGTTTTAAATATAGAAACTGATAATAAATATCAAAGTTTATATTTAGTTCATTTCGGACAATTAATTCATTCTCAGCTGGTTAATTTAACTTGAAATTATTGAGTGACTGTGCAAGCTTGTGGCGCATTCCGATCCTACCAAAGTGGGCGAGAAATTTTTATTCGTTTCATTTCCGGCCTTTTTAAATACTTCGAACGACGAGTCATCGCCGCAGCCTCTGCGCTATTGTACTCATGCCTTGTTCTCTCTATAGCCTCTTATATACGCTTGGAAATATATATAACGGGCTATACTAGTTTTGTTATCTTGCCTCGCGGCGATTGTGGCGAAACAGAAGCGCCACCGAATCACGGGACCTAAAGCATTACGAAATACAGGGAGTTTATCCGGTTTATATTTAGAACTCAAGAGCCGCTTTGATTGACCGCGGGTATTCGATTGATTCGATTCAACAAGTATAGCCGTGTTGTGTTACTACGTAGTACATTACATCGTATTATCCTGCCCACCGGAATTCGCCAATTGTAATAATTTGCATTCAAGTGAGACCTCGATCACGTGACTAATTGTCGTTGTTTCATTGGAGAATGTTACATTTTTAGGTCACGTGGTATAGCTCCTATCTCATTGGTCGCGCATTTCACGCAACTAAAACGCGCGAAATTTAAATATTCAAATTGCTAGCTTCGGTGAAATCATTTAAAAAATTTATCTAAACAAGGATGCAAAGTAGAACTTTGCACATTGCTTCCTCATTATTTTTCGCGTTTTACAAAGCTACCTCTAGGAGGAAGTATGTTATTCAATTTTTGGCTTCCTCATAGAGGAAGCTTTGTAAAACGCGAAAAATAATGAGGAAGCAATGTGCAAGGTTCTACTTTGCATCCTTGTTTTAATTAGATAAATATACATGTTGTGGATTCGCTTTTTCTATTTCGTTATTACGTTATTTCGTGATTATTAGAGCGTTTCCGAAAGTGAATGTAATAATGTATATTTTTTAAAAATAATTCAACATTCCATAAAATCAAAAATTTCATACCGTTCGTCACTAAATTATACATATTTAATGGCTGAATATTGTTTCATTTATATACAAAATTTGAGCTCGCTATCTTAAGTTTTGCAAAAGTTACAATAGAGCGATAATGTCAAGTTTTTGAAAAATTCAAAACATCATAACATTTTAACGGTTCAACCGATCTTAACCAAATTCAATAGCGATCACCGGCGTATGAAAGCTCACATTCGTAGCAATTTTAAGATCAATATCTCGAAAATTGAAAGAGTAATTTTTCAAAAAATTAAAAACCGCGTAATAATTTAACGATGAAGTGGATTTTAACAAAAATCTGTACGAACGATGAGGCTTGATCCCTCTATCTATGGTCCAAATTTCAGCTTGATATCTCAAGGCATTCCCGAGTTATAAAGGTTTACATTTTTCGATCGTGCAACATACACACACACACACACACACTTTTTATTTTTTAAAACATTTATTTTAATTTTTTTAAACATTCAAAATGCCACAAAATCCGAACCACTCTACCGATCATCAACAAATTTGGTACGTAGCAGTGCTGATTTTTATTGTTCGTCTGTAAAAAATTTCATTTGATTTCGTGATATTTTTCGTGAGTTAGAACAAAACGTAAATTTTTCGAAAATTCGAAATCTAATATAAAACGAACATACTTATAGATTCATTCCAAATTCAATATCGAATCTCCTTTAGCATAGCTTAATTTATAAAAAATTATTTAGCTCTATAGCTTCAAATTTGCGGAAGCTAAAAAACATAGACATTTTTCCAAAAATTCCAAATTGAATAAAGATTAAAAGTGATGGTTTTTTACAAAACGATATGTTGTGGTTTAACGTCATATAACTAAATTTCAGGAAAACTCAAATAATTTTTTTTTAATATATATTACGGAGCTCTTTGCAAACTGAACAAATTTCATAATAGACATTTTTCTATAAGATTGTGCATTTTGACAATATATTAGCGATTGAAAAAAATATAAATGCCAAACAAAAAAAGTACGTGTCTTTTTTTTTCGAAATACTTTTTGAAAATAAATTGTCAAAATTAGTGAAGGATCAGAACATGAAAAGTCAGTTAGAATCCTCCATATAAATATATATACGGACGATTTTTCTAAACCACTTTTCTCTAAGGTTTAGACAATTTTGAATATACTACCATACAAAAATTAGAGAACATTTAATTTATCATGAAACAAAAAAGCCTCCGAAGAAGGTATAATTATGTGGAACCATTTGCTTCCTAGAAATTTTTTAAAAGGCAGCAAAGCAGTTTTTTTTTTAAAGAACGCCAAAAAGGCGTTCGAATGCCCGGTATTCGAAATACATACTTATAATTCAAATATTGCCCAAAAGTGCCGAAATGCCATGATTGGATATTCAAGCCACGGTGGTTTCGTATTGGTGCAAATTATTGAGGTTATAATGCCGCATGCGACGTGTGAAC
This sequence comes from Ephialtes manifestator, assembly GCA_963970395.1. NCBI lineage: Eukaryota > Metazoa > Arthropoda > Insecta > Hymenoptera > Ichneumonidae > Ephialtes > Ephialtes manifestator. The sequence continues at coordinate 15,635,196 of OZ019968.1, read as the reverse complement.
CCTGGGGAACATAACCTTAAACGATAGTAATTTTGTAACAACAAACCAGCATAAAAAATTACTTTTGTTGTACTTTAAAATAACAATTTTACAAGAAAATGGTGCGAAAGTTGAAGTATCATGAGAAGAAATTGCTCAAAAAGGTCGATTTTATATCGTGGGAGGCTGACAATAATTTACATGAAGTCAAAATCATGAAAAAGTATCGCATACAAAAACGTGAGGATTATACGATGTGAGTAAAGAATTTGTTTTTTAATAACGATAATTTTTAAAAATCAAGAAAAACTGATATTTTATTCCAAAGCCTCTGTTTGTTGGTATTATGAATTTTTACTGAGTAATACATTTTCGACAGCTCTTAATGAAACTAAGGCAACTCATGGAAATTGTTCAAACTGAGGTATCCCAGCGTTCAATTCCAAACGGTCTCATCTCACAATTCAGAAACAAACCGTCTCAAATATCATTATTGAATAGACGTAACTCGGAAGGCATTCTGAAAAGGCATAACTCGATAAAAATGATTAACTACTGTCTAATTCTAATAAATTATAATTGGTTCAATCACAGTTTTGTGACTGAAGATATGTTTTTTCCTCTCAATTAATGCTGCAAACTTCATGTACGCCAGACGCTGACTGCTGTCATAATAAATTTTAATCCTCAATGCTTGAATTGAGTTAGGCCTTTTCAGAATGCATAGACTTGTCAATTAAATTCAACGTACATTTGTGATACAAAATTAATGTACTTGTACTACAAATTTAATGGAAATTATTAAAATTAATGTACTTTTATAGTAAAATTAAAGTAAATTATTGAAATTTCTATACCGTACAGTAATTTTACATCACAATTGTATATTAAATTTCATGTACCAGTTTATGCATAAAAACTTCCAGTACTTACACATTAAATTTCAAGTAGATTTTTTTTTACAGTGTAGTTTGTTTCTGGATCGTGAAATAAGTCACTTTGGAATTGAATGCTAGGATACCTCAGTTTGAATCATTTCCGTGAGTTACTTCAGTTTCCTTAGGAGCCGCTAAAATGTCTGTTGATATTATCAACATTGACCAAGTAACAAAAGTCTATTGAAATCTATTATTACCAGGTAAATAATGTCTATTTCTTGAAATTATCAATTTTTACATTGTATAAATATATTTTTGTTCTGCCAATCTTCACTAAATTAGATGTGTAGCATCACTGAACACTGTTGTGTTTGCATAGAAATTTTGTTATTTGGTCTATCAAGTTTTGCAAAATTTAATGCAATCAAATCAATTTTTAAAAAATTTAGAAACTTGAAGAGATTGAATCCACTTTATCAGTTTTGCCCAAATTCAAAACTGAAGGTTGTATCATTTTTTTCAAGATTCATGCTAAGTTTCAAGTTGATAACAGGTAATTTGGTTGGATTAAAATCATGAAAAATCGAAATGCTTTATCTGATTTTTATAAAATACACATAAAAATAAAATTGCATATGTCATTCAAATTTGAGCTAATTCAATTGAGTAGTTTATGAGTTATGTTGACTTGAATTTTTGCCCTTACATACATGTGAGACATTCCAGATCAAGTCACTTGATTTTGTAAGGTCCCAAAAACTTATTATTCTGCAGTATGGTAATACAGTTAACAAAAAGTCAAAATTGTGAAAAAGTATTGCATACACAATTGAAGGGATTATATATGAGACATTCCACACCAATTCAGCGACCTGACTTTTCAATGTTCCTGAAAAATGTTGTAATTTTTTGGTATTGTAATACCATATTCCCTTAGAAAAAGTACCGAATTTCAAGGACCTACGGCATGTCGTTTAAAAGATAAACCGTTCGCGTGTATTTTGTTTGATGATATCTCGATAACTCCATAGTGTATTGTAACTTAAAAATATGAAAACTCTTGTTTTTTTTTTTTTTTTACATATTCCTCATATAAATGTTTCCCAAATTTTTCAAATTCTGTTGAATTTTATTATAATTTTTCTTTTTTCATTTAATCTAAGTTTTCTAAGTGGAGGCCATCGTCTATTGAACTGATTTTTTTGTTATCTTCACTGACTCATTAAAAATATAAAAAAATCAATTCGATAAAGGAAAGTCTTTAGAAAACTTAGATTAAGAGAGAAAAAAAATAATAATTCTGCCGCAATGTAAAAAATGTTGAAAACATTTTTATAAAGAGTACATAAAAAACGATTTTCATGTTTTGCTTTCATGTTCCTCATAGAGGAAGTTTTGGTTTTCATGTTACAATATGCTTTGGAGTTATTGAGATATCACCAAACCAAACAAAATATAAGCAAACAGTTTATCTTGTAAAGGAAATACTGTAGACTCTTGATATTTTGTACTTTTTCTAAGGCAATGTAGTATTACAACATTAAAAAATTACAACATTTTTCGGGTACATTGAAAAATAGGATGAATGAATTGATGTGGAATGTCTCATATCTCAAAATCTAAAAAATCACATAAAATCAAAATGTTTCAACCAATTTTGCTTCCTCATAGAGGAAGCTTTGTTTTCGTGAAAATTTTTTTTTTTCGAGCTTCTCATGTCAGGACACTCAGAATGGTCTAAAACGTCGAGAAAAATGGATTCGAAAAAATGTCTGCATGTGTGTGTGTGTGCGTATGTGCACAATTTTTTGTTGGCACGATAGTCGTCGCAATTTTTAAGACATCGCGCTCAAATTTGAACCACGAGTAAACTGTCGTTAAACAAGGTATGGAATTGAATTTGGAGTTAATCCATCAAGGTGTTCAAAATTTATGGCATTTTGAATTTTTTGGAGAATGTCAGCTCGGGCTCTAACTCCCGCAATTTTTATGATATGTGACTCAAACTAGGACCAGAAGTGGGCTGTTATCAAATAGTGTTTGGGATTAAATTTGGTTTCAATCCATTAAGGGGTTCACAACTTGAAATTTTTTGTTCGTGCTCCAACTTTCGCAATTTTTAAGATATCAGGCTCAAATATGGTCCACAAGTAGAGTGTGGATAAACTACGCATCAGTTCGAATCTGGCGAGAATCTGTCAAGGGGTTCAAAACTAATGCCATTTAAAAATTTTTAAACCAAGGCTGCAAAGTAGAACTTTGCAAATTGCTTCCTCATTATTGTTGGATTTTTACAAAGCTTCCTCTATGAGGAAGCCAAAATAGATTAACATGCTTCCTCATAGAGGTAGATTTGTAAAAATCCAACAATAATGAAGAAGTAATTTGCAATGTTCTACTTTGCAACCTTGTTTATACAATATATCTATATAGAAGAAACGTTGAACCGAACTGAATATGTTGGTTTTTGATTTTCAAAGGTATAACAGACTGTCGCGTGAAATTCGCGATGTGGGTCTGAAGATAAAGGAACTAGATCCTGAACATCCCTTCAGAATAGAGCGCAGTGCAATGCTGCTGGAAAAATTATACATGATGGGTCTCATAGAAACAAAGTGGGACTTGTCTTATTGCCAGAAAGTCACAGCCAGTTCGTTCTGCAGAAGAAGATTGCCGGTCGTAATGGTGCGAAACAAAATGAGTCAGGGCATAAAAATGGCGACGCAACTTATAGAACAGGGACACGTTCGAGTTGGCACAGAAGTTGTCAAAGATCCGGCATTTCTCGTCACCCGGTGAGTCTCGTAAATAAATGATTAATTTTACCTCAATCGATAAAAACAATAATCGTAACTTAAGGATGCTCTACAGACCCAACCAAATGTTTACTTCGATCGAAATTTCGGTATCTTCCTATAAGGAAAAATTCGATGTTATCGAAGATGACATTGTTGACAATGTTGTTATTAAAAATCAATGAAAAAGATTGATTTTTTTTTATTGCTTAAGAAATTCTATACAAGACTCGATATTTTATACTATAACATTTTTTATTTTTCTGAATACGTACGATTTATTAAAGAATTATCTAACTATCCTGAAATTCAATTCGTTTTTGTCATGGGATATTTTTCGAACATTGCGAATGTTTAAATTTTCTATGATACAAATGGGACATTCTAAGCCAACTCTATAAACGATTGACCCTTCATATTTTAAATTGGACTTATTATTACTTAACTGGCTTGTACCACAACAAAAGCGTCCAAACATGTACATTTTTTTTATACCTTGTCATCGGGCTTTGTCAATGTTAACAGTTAAGAAATACTCTACAAAGAAAAAATTTTGAATTTTTTTTTCTGCATCCTAAAAACAAAAAATTTAAGTGGTATCCTTTGACATTCCCTTTTTCGACGATTTCAATGCAAAAAATCGTGAGTGAATTTATACAAGGTTTTATTAGCGGTAAATTGTAAAATAATTTTTTTCCATATTTTAATGCGTTCTTAGTATTTTTTTTTTTTTTTTTTTTTTCAATTTACTTTTACAACAGATAAATTTGATAAAACATTTAACAAAGCTGACAAACTAATCTTTTTAGATTTTGAATCAAATATGTACATTTCAAAGTCTCGTAGATCGCCATAAAACAATAATTGAATCACTCAATTGCCAGAGAAAAAAAAAATGTTTACTTTCTTAAATTGAACATATGGTTTCAGTATGCTGTTTCAGATAGCTTCAATTCAAGTGTGGAATAAAAAATGATTCTACAATTTACCGAGAGTAAAATCTCCTATAAAACTATATACTAACGCCTGTTTAAAATTAAAATCACTGGAAAAAAGGAAACATCAAAGAATGGTTTGATGTTTTTTTAATCGGACGTCGAATTTGCTTTTGTGTTTTTGGAATTCAAAAGAAAAAAAAATTCACTCTTAATATTGACTAAGTCCGACGGCTAAATATAAAAAACTGTATCTTTCCGTTTTTGGTCTAGTACAACCGAGCGAAATAGGAATAACTCCAATAAAAAATATGTAGGGTCAAATGTTTATGTAGTTGTCTTGGAATGCCCCATATCTTATAGTTTTTCAGATATATTCAGTAGATGCGAGGAAAGCCTCGATGTTAAGATTGGAAAATCAAGAATTTAACTTTACAAAAAAAAATCTAATGGACAATTACAGAGACTCCTAGTTGTTGTTTAAACTTATTTGAATTTTCACTAATACTATGTGTAAAAAAATTTTCGAAATTTCAAAAATTTTAAAAATTCACAGATTTTTAAAAATATATATAAAAGTCAAGTCTACTTTAAGTGAATAATAGGATAACATTTTTCTTACCGCAGGAATTTAGAGGATTTCGTTACGTGGACGGACACTTCGGCGATCAAGAAGCACGTTCTGGAATACAACGATACGGTAATTCTATTCGCACAATATATTCTTAAGCTAGTCCTTGCATCAGATAAGTCGACTGAGACACCATTTTTGTTTAAACATTACAAATGCATAAACATATTATAACAGCACCAATATTTATATACGGTCCTATAATATATTTAGAATCTTTTTTTTTTACTGTTTTGTTCCGCTTTTGACTCACTACTGGATGACCACAAAAAAAAGGATGCAAAGTTGATCCTTGCACATTGTCTTTTCGTTATTTTTCACTATTTAAAAATCTACCTATATGAAGCAGTACGTATTAATTGATGTTGGCTTCTTCGTGGACAAACTTCGTAAAAGCTGAAAAATAATGACGAGGAAATAGGCAAGCTTCTACTTTGCATCCTTATTTTAAATAAATTTAGAAAAATTAAGTTTATCACATTTTTAGTCGTGAAGAAATAATAAAGAAAAAAATTCGCATATAATCCAATTCTTACTACCGATCTCCACTAAATAAGGTATCTAACATCCTTGAATATTATTTCGTTTATGTACAAAATTGGGGCTCCGTAGTTCATGTTTCGCAAAATGCAATAACGTCTATTTAAAAAAAAAATTTTAATTCCAATGAATTCATAAAATTTAAACCACTTTTTCAATTTCAGTTAAATTATATACTTAACAACATTAAATGTACCTACACTTATGAAGAATTATTGAGAAAAACGTCGTAAATTTTACGGAAATTACAGTGAACACGACTTTTTTTTAAATTGAAAAATTCATAAAATCTGAATTTCTGCATACATTTTGTCAACCATTGCAACCATTATAGACCATTTGCTGCTTCACTTATATACCAAATTCCAGCTTGATCGGTTGAATGGTTATGATGTGAGTTATAGATGATTAAAATGTCGGACTCCTGCTCACACACTCGCATACGGACATTTTTTCTAAACCATTTTCCTTGATGTTTCGAGCTATTCTGAGAGACCGGACATGATAATTTAGAGAGCATGTTTTTAATGAAAAAAAAATCTTCTTCTATGATGAAACAAAAAGGATGCAAAGTAGAACCTTGCACATTGCTTTCTTATTATTTTGCTTCCTCATAGAGGAAGCCTTGTTTTCATGAAAATTTTTTTTCGAGATTTTCATGTCAGTGCACTCAGAATGGGCCAAAATGTCGAGAAAAGTGATTTAGAAAAAATGTCTGTATGTGTGTGTGTGTGTGTGTGTGTGTATTAGGGCTGTTCAAAAAAACATAATTTCTTTATAATCGGTTGCTCCTGAAATGCTGTATCGACTATCACAAAAAAAATGTTTTCGCGAAAGCTGGGCGTTGTGCGATGATATTAAGTACTGCCGCATCAAGGCCAAAATTCATTAAAACCGGCGATTTTTGGAATTTTTTTTTTTGCCGTTTTAAAGCGCTCATGGAGATTGTGATTGCTTTCAATAGACTATCAAATTGTGTAAAGCCAGAAACATGTTCGATAACATTTAGTACTGCCGCATCGATATCGCAGTTTCCCAAAATTCGAAAATCACTTATCATCATCATGATTATGATCGTACATGACTCCCGTTTCAAGAGCCATTTTTTCATTTGAAATCGCACGAAATAGTCGACGAGCAGACGAATATTTCAATGTTTTAAGGTGGTTCATGCACTAACACCAAATAAAGATTTGTCGCTAAAAATATGAAAAATGGAAAATTTACTATTACTAGAAAACGTCTCTGAAGTTTAAGATAGTCTTACCGTACTGATTTGGAAATACATTGCTGTAGACATTGTTCATTTAACATGGCAAGTATAGGGAACGCAGCTCCTGCAGCATTTTACCTTTGAAAACTTCCAACTCTAAATGTAGATAAACCGATACCAAACTATACGTTCGAGACATTGAACATTCAAAAAGACAGTGTCGAAAAACTAGACTGATTTACCGTACAGTATTGCAATGAAATAGCATTCAAGACCATAATCCAAACGAAATGTATGCATAACCTTCCAAAAATTGACAGTCGTAAAATGTCAAGCGAGCGACTTAATTCTGATAATTTTATCATTTTTATATAACAACAAGCAAATATAGAAAAGAGTGCTCGCTAATCGATCACTTAGAGGTATCTGTAACTTTTATTAACGATAAAATCAATTTCCATTCGTTTGTTCGTAAAGAAGCTGAAAATAGACCTACATATGACTCATAAGTAGTGCAAGAACCACCTTAAAGGATTTAATTTTTTGTTTTTGTTAACTTCAATGTCGATGGGGCAGTACTAAACATTATCGAACATGTTTCTGCCTTTACACAATTTCATAGTCTATCGAAAGCAACCACAATCTCCATGAGCGCTTCACCACGTCGAAAAAAAAAATTTCTAAAAATCGCCGCTTTTCATGAATTTTTGCCTTGATGCGGCAGTACTTAATATCATCGCACAACTGCCAGCTTTCGCAAAAACATTTTTCTTGTGATAATCAATACAGCATTTCAGGAGCAACCGATTATAAGAAAATTATGTTTTTTTGAACAGCCCTAGTGTGTATGTTACACGATCGAAAAATGTAAACCTTTATAACTCGAGAATGCCTTGAGATATCAAGCTGAAATTTGGACCATAGATAGAGGGATCAAGCCTCATCGTTCGTACAGATTTTTGTTAAAATCCACTTGATCGTTAAATTATTACGCGTTTTTCAATTTTTTGAAAAATGTCTGTTTGCGCGAAAACTCTTTCAATTTTCGATATTGATCTTAAAATTGGTATGAATGTGAGCTTTTATACGCCGATGATCGCTAGTGAATTTGGTTAAGATCGGTTGAACCGTTAAAATTTTATGATGTTTTGATTTTTTTAAATTTCTGATTGTTTTTTTTTCTTTCATGCGAATTTTGGTATCAAATATCAAACTGGGAGTGAAATGAGTACCAGATTCATGATTAAGAGAAAAAAATACGTCAGATATAGCCGGAAAATTATGAACGATACCATATTTTTATAGCGAGTTTGTAGAGTATATATTGCGAAAAGTACCGATTTATGTCGTATAAACTAGCCATATCCTTGCTTCACAATGAAATGTCTGAAATCAAACGATCCTATCGTGTTCTATTGAACAAAAAGAGAAGATAGAGTATTCGAGCGAGTTTACGGATCATTAGTTCTTATCATATTTTCACAAAGCGGCGGTATTATGCGCGTTTGGTCGTAGAGAGATAAACGTCACGATACGAAATTAGAAATATTACCATTCGTTAATCAATCTTGAGGACATTTGGAGAAATATAAAAAATAACAAAATCGAAAAATGTTAGGTGGATAATGAAAAAAGGGGTGCGCTTATTTATTTATTTAAAACGAGGATGCAAAGCAGAACCTTGCACATTGCTTCCTTATTATATTGCGCTTTTTACAAAGCTTCCTCTATGAGGAAGCCAAAATCAATTAGCGTACTTCCTCTTAGAGGTTGCTTTGTAAAAAGCGAAATATAATGAGGAAGCAATGTGCAAGGTTCTGCTTTGCATCCTTGTTTCACTTTGGCAAAGCTATATCTATGAGAATCTATGTTCATGTATTTTGGAAGCTTTCTGATAGAGGAAGCTTTATAAATAGTGAAAAATAATGAGGAAGAGATGTTTAAGGTTCTACTTACCATCTTTGTTGCAAATTTACAAAACTGACATTCATCGACATTTTCAGTCGTCAAGAAATAATAAAGGAAAAATTAAAATTTTTTTAAAATCCGAACCCTTCTATTAATTTTCACTAAATTGTGTATAAATATTACCACTGAATATTATTTAGCAAACTAAAGCAAACTACAAAGAAAGTTCTATCAAGTAGTTGTAAAATGCCCAATAACGAAAAATATCGGAGAGCGTTGAAAAAAAAAAAGAGTGACTGTTCACACCGAGAATACATCGTATTCCTATATGAATAAGAATTATCTTAATACGTCTAAAAAAAATGTCCACCATTCATAACCCACATGCATTTGTTTTCTTTTCAGAGGGACGATTTCGACATGCTGTGATGACAAGATACATAAACTAACGAAGAACTCCCCTAGGACTTAAGAAACATAAAAATCCACTAAAACTTGTTTTAAGATAATAATAAATTGAGCAAATCGTGTAAAAAAAAATTATTTATCTTACGTCTTATAATTATCGAAGAACCAGTCGATAATTATCGGCGATTGATAGCAGTGCAATGGTCCTTTGCAAATAAGTTTATTACAAACAATTTACAAGATTTCTTTCGATATTTAGTGATAATATGATTATATCGAGGTGAAAAGAAGGGCCAACTTTGCCAACGATGGAATGAAAGACAGTGAAAAAAAACTAAAACAATGGTCTTAGTATTAAGAAGTTCAACCAGCCAGAGAAGCTAAAAACTATAAATTAGTTTTCAGGATGTTTTTACTGTCAAACTACTGCACACTTTTACATTTTCATCACATACGAGGAATGTACACAAAGAAAATATTGCTTTACATATTTTTCCATTGTAAGTTCAGTTTAAAAATTTCTGAATAAATTATTTTTTTCATTAGCTTCTCTGGTTGGTAAAACAGGAAGAAAAAAGCAATCGATTTTACGTTATGTACAGTAAAATGTTGACTCACTGCCTCTGCTTGAAAAAAAAATGTAAAAATACATTTCGCGTATTTTTAGTATCCTAGTATGATTAAGAAAAACGTTAAAATTACGTGATTCGATTTTCGAAAATGCAGTCGAAATATCAGAGGAAAAAAAATGTCGACAAGTATTTCTTTTTTCAAAAGAATAATCGAAATAAATGCAAGAAAAAGAAATGTCTCTAAAGGCAAAGCCGCAAACGTTATAAATATTTTTTATTATTGCTGAAGGCATCAGCAATAATAAAAAATATTCATAACGTTTGCGACTTTGCCTTTAGAGACATTTCTTTTTCTTAAAAAAATTTTCGTAAAAAAATACTTCAGGATGTATCAGAAATTAATTCCCCACCGAAATTTTGATGAGATTAGTGTATTTTGTGTCAAGAGACAAATTTGAAAAAATAAAAAATAACTTCATTAAAACGCACTGCGAACATTTATTTTGAATAATAATCATGGAAAAAAGTTGTTAATTAGTAAAACAGAAAAATAAATTTAAAAATTCACATTTTCGAGAATTTATTAAGGTCGTTTCTGTGAAACTGTTTGACAATCCCAAAATTTCTTGCGTTGTTCGTAATAGAATAAATTCGTATTATTATTAAAAATATATGTTTCCAATACCGTCATCGATGTTCTTTTTTTCAGATTTTTCTCTTATCGCAAAGTTTTTACATTCTAATTGAACCAAACTTTTCATGATAAATCTATGTGTCATACATCGTGAATCCATGGAATAAAAATAGATTTAATTCGGCTATTTTTTCGTAAAGTTTCATGGGAAAAAAATTTATGGTAGAAGTTACTGAAGGAGTTTGGAGTGTTCCAAATTAGTCATATCAGAGCTAAAAAAGGGCTGTAACTTTTCAACAACTAACACTTCCAATCATCGAATAATCAAAATGAGCTATTACTCGTAATAAATTAACTGATATTCCAGTTTACTTTTTTTTTTAATGTATGAAGAAACTTGTCACCCGACATTTGCAGATATCAATCAGTTTACTTCTCGTATCACGGCTGAGAATGTATTTGCGTATTAAAAACTAATGCTACTCCATAACACTTAAGAAAAGTTTATTAAACCACCAGAAATTGCAAAAATGTATTTCAAATTTTAGCACTGATTTAACTACTGTGAAGTGTTCCATCCTCCTTAAAACAAAACAAAAAATCTTGTTCATAATAACTGCAGGTTACTGTTAAGAAACAATAATTTCGAAAACCCATAATTATACCTTAAGCATGAATTGCGTTCGCAGAGGCAGTGAATATTTTTCATTACGACCATAAATACTTTTTTTTTCTTTCATCGCGGCGCTTAAACCGTTAATTCGTCTACTTTTTGGCGAAGGAAATTTTCATGGCGTGCGATGGTGTAATTTTGAAGCCTTGAAGGGCGTCTTTCGCCGCACCTGATTGTACTTCGTTCTCGAATTCGACGAAAGCGATATCGTGACGATTGGGTACAAGTCGGACTTCCTTGAAACCCGGAAATTGATTGAACAACATGGAAAGCATCATTTCGCTTGTTTCGTCCGGTAAATTCGTCAGGAAGAGAATTTGATTGGGCGGTTGTTCGGGTACTGCGGTGTTTATGATACCCGGATGTGGAGGAGCGCCACTCGGATGATAACCGACGGTTTGCGAGTGTTTGGCTTGTTCCTTGGCACGCTTTTTCGCTCGCTTAGCCTCCTCTTCCTGTGGCGCTGGCACTCGTTTAGGCTTCTTTGGTCTCTCGGCGAATGTTCCCTTCATCTTTGCTATCACGTCACTGTCGGTTTTTGAGTACTGTATCCTCTACGAATCAATCAATTTATAATTATTACGTGATATAATACTATATATAATATCTAATTAACATAATGTCAAAACACCATGTCATCGAAATAGCAGAGTTAAGATAATCATGGTGACCATTTTTTTTTTTTTTCGAGAAAAAACTCTCTGACTAATAATTTATCAGTTTTGCTTGAACAAAGTTCGTCCTGTATCTATCAGTGAATACCCCGAATTCTGCATTATGTTTATTAATTTTTTCACAAAGTTCCGTTAGACAATCGAACAATGCTAGCAATGACGTATTAAAAACAGTTACAAATACATTTTTCATCAATGATTTCTTTTCTTTGTACATTGCATATTTTTGTATCTATACTCTCGTATTTCGATTACTCGGTCAACGACGAATATAGTCATTTAAAAATATATTTTTTTTCTACTGTTAAAAAACGGTCCTTGGAATTATAAAACTTAAAAATTGAAGTAAGATTATTAGGAACCAAGTGCTTTGTCAACATTGTTTATAACAATGGTTTTGACAGTCTTTTCCATACACGGCTACAATAATTAGAAGGGTATTGAATGCGATATCGCTCATAGAAAAAACCGATACCCGTCATGTAATTTTGTAATGGTTTCTCATCTTTTTAAAAAAAGTGATTCGACTTTCTCGATTATTTGAACTTCTTTTTCTTTGGCACTTTCGATAATCTCACACTTTTTATAGGCACGTGAAACATAAACTTTTGTCCTTTTAGTTACATTAGTTGACTAGATTTCGTAGTAGATGAATATATTAGTGGTCATTGGGATTTTTTTTCTTTAATTGCAAAAATAGTTTTTTTTACCTAACCAATTTTAAAATTCCATGATTCCCCAATCTTTTTTTTCGGAAATTTCCCGTTTTTCCCTGACCGCGGCCACCATGATAACACAACGTTTATATACACATATAGTCAGTGAAAACCGGAAATGTGACGAATAAAAAGCTTGCACAGAAAAACCTTGCACATTGCTTCCACATTCTTTTTTATTTTTTACAAAGCTAGCACTGCGAGGATGTATGTTCAATGATTTTGGCTTTCACATAGAGGAAGCTTTGGAGAACATGAAAGTAGATAATGTGGAAGCCATGTGGAAGGTTTAACTTTGCCTTCTTGTGTTAACTGAATTTTCAAAACTGAAATTCAGCGACATTGTAGTCGTTGAGAAATAATTTAAAAGAATTTTAATTCCTATAAAATCCGAAACTTTTTACCGATCTTTATTAAATGAAATATCTAGTATCACTGAATATTATTTTGTTTACACGGAAAGTTTCTGCTTGTTAGATGTAATTTTGCAAAACTTGGAGCAATGATATCAATTTTTTAAAACATTTTGTGCAAATTTAATAGCAAAGGTTGCATCACTGTGTGTAATTTGAATACCAAGCTTCAGCCATTTCAGACATTTTTCAAAATCTTGGAAATCTCATGAAAACGAAATGCGTCAAACGAATTGTATAAAATTTATATCAGGTGAAGATTGGTCAGTACTCTATGCGGCATAAAAATTTAAGCTAATTCGGTCGAGTAGTTCACAAATTATGGTAATTTGAATTTTTGGCCCTTTATCACACACATGCATACATTCGGAAATTTTTCTAAATCACTTTTCTCGACGTTTCTGACGTTATTTGTTCAATTTATTAAAAACAAGGATGCAAAGGAAAACACGGAGATTGCTTCCTCATTGTTTTTTTGTGTATTACAATACTCTATATATTATAAAAAGCAAAAAACCTAACTTACTATTTTTTACTTCCTCATCGCGGAAGCTTTGTTTTTGTGAGCAATATTTTATTTTTAAGTTTTTCATGTCATGACACTCAAAATACTCGAAAACGCCGAGAAAAGTGATTTAGAAAAAAAACGTATCGATGCATGTCGCGCGTTTGTGTAAACAAATGTAAATAAATGTTTAACTTTGCCTTTGCAATTGTTGAAAAATTTCTGTATACGCTCTAGCTGCCACCAATTTTTAACTATGAAGCTAAATAAATTTTTATAAATAAAGCTCTGTTAAAGGAAGATCAGTATTGAATTTTAGATGAATCTATAAAAAAAAGTTCGGTTTTTATGTTATGAGACTTTTATTTTATGGTATTCGTTATGGGATTTTTTTAAAACTATAAAGGTAACGAAAAAAGATGCAAAGCAGAACTTTGCATATTGCTTCCTCATTAATATCCATTCTTCATAAAACTTCCTCTATGAGGAAGCCAAAACTAATAAAATAAGGATGCAAAGTAGAACCATGCACATTGCTTTCTCTCTATTTTTTGCTTTTTACAAAGCTTACTTCCTCATAGACGTAGCTTTGTAAAAACCGAAAAATAATGACAAAGCAATGTGCAAGGTTCTATTTTGCATGCTTGTTTTTAGAACCCGGTATCTCGTAATTAACACAAGTCCGTGCGAGATCGAGATTTTTCGAAAAATTCAAAATGCCATTAAATTTAAACGGCTGGACAGATTTGCGTCAAATTTGTACTCAAATATGTTTCGATGAATCCATATGTTAACAAAATTTTAGATAAATCTGTGAAAAACTTCAATTTTTTTGTTTGTTTTTGTTACGGCATTTTTTTTCTTTTTTATTCACCAAAATCGAAATTTACCGACATACTGACAATTCCTTTGACTAAATTCATTATTGATAATCAATAATCGTGAAATCATGTAGAAAATTGCAGCTGAATATCTTAGAATTTACAGGAGTTGAAGTCTTTGCAGGTATAAAAAACATTGAAATTGCAATAAAATTAGACCCACTCTATCGATTCTCGTCAATCCTGGTACACATCATGGTTTGATGGTAGTCCATTTACGTACAAAGTTTCAGCCCGATATCTCCTAATTTGACAAAGTTATAGCGTGAAAACGATTTTTTCAAAATCTTCAATATGCTGTAAAATTTGGATTTTCCAAACGATTCGCGTCAACCACAATTCCAAATGATGTTGTATGACAACCCACTTGCGTGCCAAATTTGAAGGAGATCTGCACATACATACACACACACATACAGACATTTTTTCTAAACCACTTTTCTCCATATTTTGGATCATTCTGAGAGTCCTTACATGAATAACAATAAGAAAAGTATGCAAAGTGGAACTTTGCGCATTGCTTCCTCATTAATTTTCATCTTTCGCAATACCGTCTCTATGAGAAAGTTTCCTTATTTTATTTTTGGCTTCCTCATAGAGGAAGCTTTGCGAAAGATGAAAATTATTGCCGAAGCAATGTGTAAAGTTTTATTTTGCATCCTTATTTTAAATACAAATGAAAATTTTCATAAATTCAAACTATTTTCATAAGTTCACAATTTTTCATTGCTTTATTCATCAAAAACTGTTTAAGCTCATTATCTAAAAAATTGTGGCAGCTATCGCACATACGGAGATTTTTTTTTAAATTCAATGTCTTATAAAATCTGAACCACTTTACCAATCTTCACCAAATTCGATATCTACTACAACTGGATGTTAATTTTACCTTGCAAGAGATTTAAGCTGATTTGGTCAAACTTAACTTGAATAAGAACGAAAACAAAATTTTTTCGAAAATTCAAAATTTTATAAAATCTAGACTACTTTATGGATTTTGCTCAAATTCAATACGGACCTTCATTTTTCATTTCTCTATTTGTCCAGAACTATTTGGCTCATTAGCTAAAAAATTGGGGAAGCTAGAGAACATACAGACATTTTTCGAGAAATTGAAAGGCTTATAAAATTTGAATCTTTCTTTTCATTTTTTTCAAAAATGTATACATAGGAAGGGGTGTTGCTCCTCTACCAGCGTGCCAAATTTCAGCTTGATTGTTAAGGCTGTTTTTGAGATACAGTGGTTTGAATTTTGCAAGCATGCCCCACACACACATACATACATCTGGACATTTTTTCTAAACCACTTTTTTCAACGTTTTGGACCATTCTGAGTGTCTTGACATGAAAATTTTGAACATTTTTTTTTTACGAAAACAAAGCTTCCTCTATGAGGAAGCAAAAAAAAAATATGACAAAAACAAAGTTTACTCATAGAGGTGACTTTGTGAAAAATGGAAATTAATGAGAAAGCAATGTGCAAAGTTTAACTTTGTTACATTGTATGTTTGTAATAGTTACCATAGGCTTATCGTAGAATGGGAAACCCTGCATCGATCTCAGAGCATTAGTGCCACTTGCGATTTCCTTGAATATTACAAATGCCTGGCCTCTCATTTTCAATGTCTTCAGTGCTACAATATCGAGAATTTGACCAAATTGGGAGAATATCGCGTACAGCGACTTTTTGAGTTCCTCCTTTTTGATCTTCTCATTGAGATTGTTTATGTATATCGTGTTATTTGGTCGTATGTCCATTGTATCTAAAAAAAAAAAGCCATTGAGAGGTTAGAAACAGCGTTTTTTAAATTATGCCTTTCCGTCGTTATTTACCACAGGTGAAATCATTTTCTGAATAAGAAAAGTTGGTTTCGCATGAAATACATGCAATGTAAGAACTTAATGTGTCTTAAGGTGTGTAAAAGACGTGTAAATCGGGTTCAAAAATTTCGGAGCGTACGAGAAACGTTTGCTTTATAATTTTTGTATTTCAAAACGACAAATGAGGCAATATCATTTTAATGATTTGATTAAAAATCTACCTTTTGTGTGAGCAAATTCGTCGACACGACTTTTGCTTATTTACAACAAAATATTATTTCGTTAGAAACACGCAGACCGGGTTAGCGTCAACTTTCTATAGGTTATGTTTCAGAAGATTAGGTTGGTTGTGTTGTTCGGTCTGTACTTCGTTGGCGCGCATGTCCCAGTATTTCTTGCGCGGCAATTCCAAACAGATACGCCGCTGTCATTCTAGAGTGTTGGGAAATAATTCTGCGGATATGAGATGGTAACGGATAATAGATATATAGTGTAATCTCTGAAGATTATGAAATAAAATAACTGCTAAAAAAAGATGCAAAGTAGAACCTTGCACATTGCTTCCTCATTATTTTTCGCTTTTTACAAAGCTCCCTCTGTGAGGAAGCAGTATGTTATTCAATTTTGGCTTCCTGATAGAGGAAGCTTTGTAAAAAGCGAAAAATAATGAGGAAGCAATGTGCAAGGTTCTACTTTGCATCTTTTTTTTTATACCTTGTGTCTCTTTTGCAGAGGTGTTTTATACAGCTATAAATCACCTCTGCAAACACCGTTACATCTAATTTTGATTAGATACAAATTTTTGTCGTACTTTCTCAACTTTTCCGGAAGTTATAGCGAAAATCTACATTTTTTTTTAAATGAAAAATGGTGTAAAATCCGAACGACTTTACCGATCATCACCAAATTTGGTACATGGCATTTCTGAATGTTATTTTTCGTCTGTACAAAATTTCTGTTCATTTGTTGAAATTCGACGTAATTTAGATCAAAATCTATTTTTTTCGAAAAATTCAAAATTCTATAAAATCCGAACCGCTTTACCGATTTCGTCGAAATTCAATACCATACAACATTGAACGTATCTTCAGTTATGAAGAACTATTTAGCCAAATCGGCGAACTTTTACGAAAGTTAGAGCGACCACGCCCTTTTTTCAACAAATTAAAATCAACATAAAATCTTAATGACTTCACATATTTTGGCAAAAATCACAACATTCAAAGAGGGACAGCTACTCTACTTGCGTGCCAAATTTGAGCCGGATCGCTCGAACGGTTACCGAGTGAGAGGAGATTGAATTTTCGAAGCCCAGCACACACACACACACACACACACACACACACACACACACACACACACATACATACATACGGACATTTTTTCTAAACCACTTTTCTCGACGTTTTAGGTGATTCTAAGCATACTGACATGAAAATCTCGAAAAAAAAAAATTTCATGAAAACAAAGCTTCCTCTATGAGGAAGCAATTATGTGAAATTTATATATTTAATGCACGAAGTCATATAAAATGTATAAATTCTGAAATTATGTCTTATCAAGTCGTATTCTCTGCAAATAACGGACCCGCATGTTTAATAGTTCAAAAAAATGTGATTATAGCTTTTATTTCACTTGGTGCTAGAAACACGGTTTCCCGCACACTTCGCGTGCATAAATCCCTATTTTCACACTTTGTGAAATAATAGTACTTTGCAATACAAGGGCGAGAAAGCGATCATTATACGCAGGTTGGGAAGTTGATCGCACGAGCCCCACGAGTATCACAGCAGCTATCTGTCTGTGATACGAGTGCGGCGAGTGCGATCAACTTCACAAACGTCGTATGATGATCGCTCTCTCGCTCTGTATCGCATAATAGTTTTTGTAACAAATGCATGAGAAGTGCTACCGAGTGTAATGTCGCGCGTGTGCGAGAAGTGCGTGCGAGAAGTAAAATAGCATCGATGGCCGTAAAGCGCCACTTACGCCACGCGCGGCAAGGACGAGAAGTAGCACTTCTCATACTTGCGTTACAAAAAATTTCGTACGATACTCGTGCAATAAACGTTTTCTTAACTCGTGTGATTACAACGGCTTGCTGTCATGTAGCCAAATTGTAATATTGCCGAAGGACTAAAAGGCACGAAAATACAAATGGCCGAGCGAGATTTCATACGAATAGTGAAAAAGCCAACGAGTAGTATTGCTGAAATATTAAAATCCCGAACGTGGGAATGATCAAAAATGTTTAATTCCGAAAATGTTTTTCCACGAATATTTATTCTGCCGATTGGTAAAAACGACGATTTGTAAAACTCCCGAACGCAACAAATTCCGATTTATTTTTCAATCGACTCGGTATATTGTCGAAGCATATTTTCCCCGGATGGATAAAACAGACAGTCAATTCAGCCGAATGTGATTTTGCCCGAAAATAATATTCACCGAATTAGAGCTCTCATCATTACCGATACTAGAAATTTGATCTATAGTCACCTCGTCGCGAGATATTCTTCGACGTGACAATAATATTAGTCTCGATAGCGCTCGAAGAATATCTCGCGAAGAGGCTACAATAGATCAAATTTCTAGTGTCGGTAATGATGAGAGCTCTGTTTTATCCATTCGGGGAAAATATGCTTCGGCAATATACCGAGTCGGCTGAAAAATAAATCCGGATTTGTTGCGTTCGAGCGTTTTACCAAACGTCGTTTTTACCAATCGGCAGAATAAATATTTGTGTAAAAACATTTTTGGAGTTAAAAATTTTCGGTCATTCCCACGTGCTTTTCTTTTAGGCATGCCGGCACCGTGCCGTCACAGCATGCTGTCACCGTGCCATCATGTACGTCCGCATATGAGGGCACGGCGTGCTATATCGAAAAATTTTGAGCGCACAGCGTGACTGCACGGTGATGGCATGGTGAAGGCATGACGTGCCATTTTAGTTTTATTAATTCTTTGAGATGCCAAATTCCGAGTTGAGATAAAAAGACAGACTGCCAGCGTCTCTTTTCAACAAAGGAATACAAAAATTAATACCAAGGAGCTTCATCTTCAGATGATAGCTCCTGCTATCGCAAGTTTTATAAAAACTTTGGCTGCAAATCGCTTGTGAGAAACGCTTTAGCCATTTGTCATCTAGTGGCATTATGAGAAACGCTGATGCGCCGTCAATTGTATCGTGGATCGGTGCTTCGCATAATGCCGCTAGATAGCAAATGACTAAAGCGTTTCTCGCAAGCGATTTGCAACCAAAGTGTTTATAAAACTGCGAAGATATTTAGTATTCGACTGCACTTGAGTGATGCTCCTTGGTATTAATTTTTGTATTCCTTCCCTAGCGGATCCGAGCAACTGTCATTTTCTGGTTGCTTTACGGTCACATACAAGTAACCGTCATTATGAGGTTCATTTCCAGTTGTTTTACCGTAAAACAACTGTAATATAACCGACAAAGCGACCGTTATTTTGGAACAAAAAAGAACCCGATTGCAACTACAAAGCGACCAATGTTTTAACCAAAATCAAACTTTAAAGTAACACAGAAGTAACCGACAGTTTGTTAAAAGTTGTTTTTCGGTTATGTGAAAGTTCTTCATATAACCGAATAGTAACCCGAAACGGAACATTGAGTTCATTACGGGTCACTTTATGGTTACCCGCCGGTCACTAGGTTCCTTCTGGGTTATTCTGGAGTGATTTTTTGTTCCATAACGACCAGTCACTCTTCGGTTATTTTGCGGTTCTTCAGATCCGCTAGGGTTTGATGAAAAGAGACGCTGGCGGTCTGCCTTTTTTCCTCAACTCGGAATTTCGGATCTCAATGAATTAATAAAACTAAGACGGCATATCATGCCTTCACCATACCGTCACCGTGCAGGCACGCCGTGCGTCCAAAATTTTTCGATATGGCACGCCGTGCCGTCACAGCGTGCTGTCATATGCGGACGTATATAACGGCACGGTGACGACACGGTGCCGGCATGTGTCTATCTGGGTATGAGCGTCTTGTCTGACGTCGCATAAGTTCGAGGGAGATTGAGAGAGAATTACGAACAGATCTCGATGAGATAAAACTCTGAAAACAATCAACCATATGGAAGGTGCTAAAGAGATTACTTTGGTACAATAATAATTAAAAACTGTTATTGACAAATTACTGAAATAAATAATTGTTCAACATATAATACCCGGAAAAGTAATTGGCATATGTATGAATTTTTTCAGAATTTTGCGTGATGTTTGAAAATTGCGTTATTTTATGTTAGAATTAAAAATGTTGATGACATTTTAAAATTATTATTGTGCCAAAATAATCTCTTTAGCACCTTCCATATGCTTGATTTTTTTCAGTTTTTTATCTCATCGAAAACTGTTCGTAACGCGCTCAATCTCCCTCGAATTTATGGGACGTCAGACAAGATGCTCATACTACCTTAAGTAGAACGACCAGTGTTCTCTGAAAGACCAAAAAACGTCCAGTGTTCTCTGAAAGATTAGTTACAGTTTTTGTTACCGACTGAGTAGGTTTCACCTCCCCTTGATGTGTTAGTGCTCGGTCGGTAACAAAAACTGTGAAGCGTTGTTCGTGGCCACAATTAATGATTCGGCCTAAAGACGAAAAGTTCTGACCGAAGGGTACTGACTGCGTCTTAGCACTCTACAGTCATTACTTCTCGGACTTTTATGTGAAGAATTAACCATGGCCGAGAATAATACTTCGGTATGAATCAGCTATTTCACTCACAGTTATGACGGTCTCAGAGAGAGTCAGAGAATATGTAGCACATCATCTGAAGAGCTCATGGTAGTGTACTCATTTAAGATATACACCAAGTGTGCAGCTGGTCAAAAACGTTACATACATACAAAGCCCGATTTTGGACCCTTTTTTTGTAATATACAGTTTCGAGATACATCGAATTGAAAAAAAAAACAGCTTTTCCTAAAAGATTTAACTTATTATTATTATTTTTTATGGGGTATATTCATCCGTATGCCCTATTCAAGCTTTTATTTATTTTTCCCTTTCCCCGTTTCCCGTTTCTTCATAGAGATCCCCCCTAGAGTGTTGGGCGCAGCCACTCCTCCTAATGCACTACTGTATCGCATTTACACTAGGGCACAGGGAAACTGCGGAAAACCTGAACGATAAACAGGCGGCTTTATTTTTACTGAATTTCTACTTTATGAGAATACATTAGAAACTCAGAAAAAACTGCTTTCGACTCAACAGTTGGCGGGTGAGCCGATGCGCGATCAAAAGCGGTCACCCATCCAAGTTATGGCCGCAAGAAATGCTGCTTAACTCTGGGGATCGCCGAAGATACAGACCGACCGCGCGTCCACTGCTGTCGGTTAAAAGATTTACCTTGACAACTTAAAAACAAAAATCATAGAGAATGCCTTCAAATGGCAATAAACTATGCTCAATTACCGAATAGATCTGAGGATTAAAAAAAAAATTACAAAGAAATGGCTCCATGGACAATTAACGCCTTATAAACAGACATGATATGAGAATGAGATTCTTCAATTTATTTGGCACACATTGCTTACACATCTTAAAATAAAACAATAAAATCTACAAAAACAATTATCAACGTTATCAAATTGTATAATCTGCAATTGAAGTATATTCTTGAGGTGTACTCTAACCCTCTCAATGACCATAGATTGACCGTAAAAACGATTCAGTGGTTTAAAAATCTAAAGATATTTTTCAGAACGACTGTCCCTGAAATATATATTCGTTCGTTTCTTCAGTCGCTCTTGCATTGACCGAACAAACGACTAATTGGACACTTTAAGGACAGTCGTATAAAAAAAAAATTCAGATTTTTTTTCGTCTTAAAAGCGACTAATTCGTATTATCCACGGTCGTTGTGATTGCTAGGGCCGAGATACCAAATATTGTCATACGGGATGTTCAAGCTGCAGTGCTTTGGAGCTCTAACGCA
Organism: Ephialtes manifestator; assembly: GCA_963970395.1. Taxonomy (NCBI): domain Eukaryota; kingdom Metazoa; phylum Arthropoda; class Insecta; order Hymenoptera; family Ichneumonidae; genus Ephialtes; species Ephialtes manifestator. The sequence goes on along the minus strand of OZ019968.1, from coordinate 15,613,054 downwards.
TTTAACCCTTCTAGTCCTTCTGGCTTCCCTGTGCTGCCACATAGCGTTGGATCGATCGTGCGGGCATCCAACAGCCGATTTTTTGGCGGGAATTGACTACCGCCAATGGCAGAGGGGGAAGGAAGACATGTTGACCGGAAATATTGCAAAGTTTATGGAATTGATAAAAATTTATAGACATTATATATATTAATTAAGTATTAAAAATTGTTATTTCATATATAAAAATATATATATAAATTAATTTTTTTAAATTGCTATTTCTTTGTTTGATATTTGCTGGGCAGTCAATATTGCTTTAACGACGCTTAGCCCTTCAGGGACGAGTTTTCTGGGTGCCCAAATGGGACGCAACCGCTGATGAAGCAAATTTACATTACAGACTAAAATATCTTCTTATAGTCAATGATCATTACACAACACAATGTTTTTATGACGTTGAAGATTAAAAGCATCGTAATTTAATTATTGAAGTAATGTTTAAATTTTTTTAAAAATTTATTTGACTTTTTTTGAGCCACAAGTTTGCAGTCATTAAATAATTACTATACTTGATAAAATTGCACTCTTTCCATTATCGTATTTATTAATTGATTATAAAGGCGACAGAGCGAACATTGATATTAATTTTAATAATAATATTTTTTTAGCGACCATTTTGACCGGAAAAAATGCAACTTTTATCAATTGGATAAAAATATATAAAAACGGTATAAAGAATTATCGTTCATTTTTAAAGCTTCGCGATCTATAATACCACAAACAGCGTTAAAAAATCTCTATACTTTATTCGATTTTTGCTGGGTGGTCGCTATTGTTTCCAAACCATTAATTTTTCAGGGATGTTTTTTGGGGGCATCCCAGCGATGGCCAACAATTTAATAATAAAAACGCCCTACGAAGAACCCAGATAGACAAACGTGCCGTGGAAGTATCCTATCGTGTCACTGTGGCAGCATAAACGCGTCACACAACGGCATGCTATGTCGGAATTTACGTAGCGATGTACGTCCGAATTGAGCTATTATGTGACGGCATACCGTGCCGTGCAGGCTTAGTGGCATTCCACTGGCGCCATGCTGTAAACTTAGATCAAGTCTCCATGGTGCCATAATTGGTCCATGTCGTGGTGTGAACGTCATTCTGTTACTATGGTGTCATTTTTATACAATTTTAAAAATGATAAATGCAGCACGGTGGCAGCATAATGGTGGCACGCTATGTTGGGCTGAAAGTCGTTATGGATATTTTTTTATTGTCAGCTAGACATTTTTATTTTTAGTTTTTTTCTTGTCTAACATTTCAAATTCCGAGTCAAAAGAATAAGACAGAACAGATTCTTTTATCTTCTTCAATATTAAAGGGTTGGTAAACCCAAGAGGTTTGACACATTCAAAGAGTAGACCCCTCGTGTGTAGTCGAACACAGGAAAACTTTGCATTCTTATATATACGCTCAGGCCTCAAAATACTTGCGAGAAACGCTCCGTCCATTCGCCATCTAGCGGAGAATTAGGAGAATTCGTATGATACCACTAGATGGCAAACGGACGACGCGTTTCTCGCAAGTGTTTAGAAGCCTGAGCGTATATATAAGAATGCAAAGCTGCTGAGAGTTCGACTACACATGAAGGGTCTACTCTTCGAATGTGTCAAACCTCTCGGGCGTACCAATCCTTTAATATCGGAGAAGATAAAAGATTATGTTCTGTCTTACACTTTTGACTCGCGATTTGAAATGTTAGACAAGAAAAAAAAACTAAAACATAATGCCAGTAACAGATACAAAGAAATAAAACGCTTACGATTCCTAACTGACAGTCAAGATCGATAACGATTTTTAGCTCAGCATGGCATGCCACCATTATGCTGTCACCGTGCTGCAATTACCATCCCAAATATTCTAGTATAGATTTGTTTCACTACTTTTTATACTTTTGCGTACATATATACAAGGGTCACATGATGACAGCGACCAATAATTGGGACGATCCAACTAGTGAAGGGGTACGACGTGCAACCATGAGAACGATACGGACTTATCGAGATCGAAATAACCATGTATCATCGGAATGCCTACAGCTGCAGCACGCATTTTGATCAAAAACGAAATATTTTGAGCTGCTCTACCTAACCACAGCGCCAGATATGCTCATCATGTTCGTAATTCATTAATATGGATCTAACAAAAATGTGGCGTAAAACCGTTGACTCGAGTATAAGACCTAGATAGAAATATGGCGGCACGAAGACGGCACGGTGGCGACACGGCAGGGCACGACGTGTCGGTACCGTGCAGTTATTTGCGACCGAATGTAACGATACAGTAACGGTACAACGTGCTAAAACCGGCACTGTGTCAGCACCGTTCCGGCACATCGTGCAGTCTCTTTATACTGCACGCCGTGCTGGTACGGTGCTGGCACAGTGCTGGATTCAGCACGCTGTGCCGGCACCGTGTCGCTACATTCGGTCGCACGTAACTCATTTCTGACGGCACGCAGTCCCGACCGGCACTGCACGTTTTTCTTGCTGGGGAGTTTTCCCAGTAAAAAGAAAAAATAATTATAAAAGTCACCTAAAATGCCTTCATTTCCATGATGCCAAATTCGTATCTCTTTATATTATAGAAACATCGTGCTAGCGTCGCCGCGCCAGGAATCAAGGGGGTCAGCTCCATCAAAGAGGGAGAAGGTTCCGGACGTTGAAGCTGTCCCCTTTTCCCTTGTGGAAAAAGGGATAGTCAGCTTCACCTCACGGGACCTCAACCCTGTTTCGTGAAGCTGACCCCGCTGATTTTTCAAAATCCCGGAAAATGGCCCAGATATTCTAGGTCCCCCTATGATGCTGGCCCGAATTCTATTCCAAGTCTCTTATAGGCCCCACAAGATCTGGTTTTTGTAAAACTTCTAGTCCAGATTTTTTTTTGTTAGTCCCCAAGACCAGATTTTTGCGTTTTCTGGATTGCTGGAGCACGTAGCGCCGTGTTCGGTCGGTAAGGTAGGTGAACATGTAATCTCATCTCGAGACGCGACCAATAATGCGTCTCTTGATAACAATGTGATATAATATTAAATTGTAAAATAAATTGAATTAAAAAAGTAGAATTTTGCACATGCTTTCTCATTATTTTTTCCAGCCCTCCACAAAACATTGTCCACGATGACGTGCTTTTCTGAATTTTGGCTTTTTTATAGAGGAAATTTTATAGGTGATTGGCTAAAATAATGGAAAAATGTCTACTTTCCAACTTTCGTTTCTATGGTTTATTGCAATCTGACCACAATGAGTATGAAACATTCTATGATTCCATTTTTTGGTGAATATTATTGCGTTTATGTAGCCCACGCACGCACTTTCAACATTTGAATTTTCCCGCTATTTCGAACGTACGACATCCATTCGGTCTATTTGTTTTCACGGCAAATTCAAGCCCCGACCGTGCTCCGGGTTCTAAATGAACACATATCGCATAGGATTCGTTCATGCGCGGAGCTGTCTGTGTTTACAGTAGCTGTGAAAACGAATAGACCTATTGTTTACGTTTACCCTCACCAAAAATCGACCAATCAACGTGCTTGACACACTCGTCTTCAAAATTCCAATTCTTTTTTAAAAGTCGTGTCAGCTCAAATAGCGAACTAAACCAGATAGACAAACGTGCTGTTTTTTTTTTTGGTATACCGGTACCGTGCCGTCACGGCATGTCGTCATCGTGCTGTCACGTATGTTCGCATCTGACAGTATAGTGTAGGCATGTCGTGCCGAAATATTCGTGAGGCACTACATGCAGGCACGGTGCCATCACAGTGCCGCACGACGTGCGTGCATGCTGCTGACATGGAAACGGCACAACATGCAGGCACTGTGCCGTCTGATGCGCATGTACATGACGGTACAGACGGCACATGAGTTGTAAATCCCCAGTAACTCATGAAATATAGTGTACAGTACAATTTGGTTTGTAATTATGATTTCATAAAATAGAGTTTAATATTGGAAGAAATAATTAATGCATTACTTTCTCAATGCATTAATTAAGTTTTTCCATTTTTCCAAAAGGATTACCGTGGATTTTTATTGCAGAATAATAATGTTTGCAGCCATTCAAAAGTTTAGTCATCGTATTATAATCGCTACATCTTATAATTATGAAATCATAAATGTAGAGCTGATCGTATCATTATCATTATTTCTATAAGTAGTAGGCATCTACAACTCTGTATGTATCAGGGCTCTGGCTCCATACGTCCAAATCTTCCCGCTCCTTCTGTTCTTTCAACTCCTACTGGTTGCTTTCATTACCAATTTTCAAATGAGCATCCCAAGCAACATTCAGTTATCCGAAAGGCATCAAAATGATGACACACGAAAGTTATGACTCATTGTTTTTTGTTGGGACGGACCTCCCACCAATCAGCGTGCTTGACACACGCGAAACCATAGACAATAAATCTAATTCGTGTCCAACCACTTTTGTGCCCAAATCAGACTAAAGATCAACAGTCCAAAATTCCTAAAATAGCAACAAAAAAATCGATAACTTTTCAAGTATTTCAAAATGGTTCAAATATTAAAGTAAAAAGAATTGGCCATTATTTAGTAAAAGGCGGTTGCTAGTTCAATGCGACATCTCAATTCTTTTTCAATCGTCATTTCTGCTCAAAATCAGCCTAAAAAGCAAACTCCAAAGTTTCGACAACACAAAACAAAAAAAAAATCCTCCACATTGTTCGAATATCTAAAAAAAATTCAGAAACTTTCGATTTAAAAAAATTGCCAGTTATTTATTAGAAGGCATAAATGTGTTCCTTGAAAATTGCGTATTTTTTCCGGCTATTTGTGCAATTAATAGGCCACAACAGTAAATACACAAACGAAACTATTATTTAGCAAAGAGCTGAACAACCGTTCAAGAAAGTAAAACGAGAAAAAGTGAAAAGATAGATGTATAGATGCTCCAAACTTCCTATCCAACGCTATTATTATTATTATTATTATTATTATTTTCTTTCATTCATCGCGCATTCCCTGTGATCGAATGTTCCCGCTTCTTAAGCCCTCCCTCCACTCATTGGTTCTCGTTAGGGCGAACCTTCCAATCAGCGCCTTTGACACACGCGTCCCCAAAATCCCAATTCTTTTCCAAGCATCTTTTCTGCCCAAATCTGAATAAAGAGTAATAATAAAAAATTCCCAAAATAGCAACAAAAAAAAATCTCCGATTTTTCGAATATTCAAAAATGGCTCTAACATTAAAAAGTGAAAATAACTGGCCAGTATTTGGTAAAAGACAGTTGCTAGATCAATGGCGACGGCGCGCGTAACATTACCATACGCGCTCCAAAAAATGAAATTCTTTTCTAACCGTCATTTCTGCGCAAAGTCTAACTAAAGAGCAATACTTGAAAAGTTCGAAAACACAAAAAAGAAAAATCCTCTACATTCTTCGAATATATAAAAAAACCTGAAATTTTGGAGTACAAAAGATGTCGGTTATTTACTAAAAGGTTAATAGCATAACTTTTGTCCTTAAAAATGTCGTCTCTCTTTCGTGAATAAAGAAAACTATTATTTATTTAGTGAAAAAAAATTAGCACCAGTTTAAGAAAAACTCTTGAGAAAAATTGAACAGATAGATGAATAGATGCTCCAAATTGCCCGTTCAACGTTATTGTTATTATTTTTCACTGACTGCGCAATCCCTACGACTGAATATTCCCGCTTGTTTAGCCCTCCCTCCACTCATTGGTTCCCGCTAGCGCGAACCTTCCAATCAGGGTGTTTGACACACGCGTCCTCAAAAAACCAATTATTTTCCAACCCTCTTTTCTGCTCAAATCTGACTAAAGAGCAACGATAAAAAATTTCCAAAATAGCCAAAAAAAATCGGCGATTTTTTAATATTCAGAAATGGCTCTAACATTAAAAAGTAAAAATAACTGGCCAGTATTTGGTAAAAGACAGTTGCTAGGTCAATGGCGACAACGCGAGTAGCATTGCCATACGCGCTCCAAAAAAGAAATTCTTTTCTAACCATTTCGGCGCAAAGTCTGACTGAAGAGCAATAACTTGAAAAGTTCGAAAACACAAATAAGAAAAATCCTCCCCATTGTTCGAATATGTAAAAAGATCCTGAAATTTTGCAGTAAAAAAGATGGCGGTTGTTTCCTACAAGGTTAATAGCATTATTGTTTTCCTTAAAAATTTGTATCTCTTCCGTGAATACAGAAAACTTATTTATATAGTAAAAAAAAATTATCATTAGTTTAAGAAAAACTCTTGAGAACAATTGGACAGATAGATGAATATATGCTCCAAATTTCCCGTCCAACGCTATTGTTATTTTTTTTCACTGACTGCGCAATCCCTACGACTGAATGTTCCCGCTTGTTTAGCCCTCCCTCCACTCATTGGTTCCCGCTAGCGCGAACCTTCCAATCAGGGTGTTTGACACACGCGTCCTCAAAAACTCAATTCTTTTCCAACCCTCTTTTCTGCCCAAATCTGACTAAAGAGCAACGATAAAAAAATTCCAAAATAGCCAAAAAAAAATCGGCGATTTTTTTAATATTCAGAAATGGCTCTAACATTAAAAAGTAAAAATAACTGGCCAGTCTTTGGTAAAAGACAGTTGCTAGGTCAATGGCGACAACGCGAGTAGCATTGCCATACGCGCTCCAAAAACGAAATTCTTTTCTAACCGTCATTTCTGCGCAAAGTCTGACCGAAGAGCAATACCTTGAAAAGTTTGAAAACACAAATAAGAAAAATCCTCCACATTGTTCGAATATGTAAAAAGGTCCTGAAATTTTGGAGTAAAAAAGATGTCGGTTATTTACTACAAGGTGAATAGCATAATTGTTTTCCTTAAAAATGTCGTATCTCTTCCGTGAATACAGAAAACTTATTTATTTAGTAAAAAAAAAATGATCATTAGTTTAAGAAAAATTCTTGAGAAAAATTCAACAGATAGATGAATAGATGCTCCAAATTGCTCGTCGAACGGTATTGTTATTTTTTTTTCACTGACTGCGCAATCCCTACGACTGAATGTTCCCGCTTGCTTAGCGCTCTCTTCACTCATTGGTTGCCGCTAGCGCGAACCTTCCAATCAGGGTGTTTGACACACGCGTCCTCAAAAACCCGATTCTTTTCCAACCCTCTTTTCTGCCCAAATCTGACTAAAGAGCAACGATAAAAAATTTCCAAAACAGCCAAAAAAAATTGGCGATTTTTTTAATATTCGGAAATGGCTCTAACATTAAAAAGTAAAAATAACTGGCCAGTATTTGATAAAAGGCAATTGCTAGGTCAATGGCGACAACGCGAGTAGCATTGCCATACGCGCTCCAAAAACGAAATTCTTTTCTAACCGTCATTTCTGCGCAAAGTCTGACCGAAGAGCAATACCTTGAAAAGTTCGAAAACACAAATAAGAAAAATCCTCCACATTGTTCGAATATGTCAAAAGGTCCTGAAATTTTGGAGTAAAAAAGATGTCGGTTATTTACTACAAGGTGAATAGCATAATTGTTTTCCTTAAAAATGTCGTATTTCTTCCGTGAATACAGAAAACTTATTTATTTAGTAAAAAAAAATTATCATTAGTTTAAGAAAAACTCTTGAGAAAAATTGGACAGATAGATGGATAGATGCTCCAAATTGCTCGTCCAACGGTATTGTTATTTTTTTTCACTGACTGCGCAATCCCTACGACTGAATGTTCCCGCTTGCTTAGCGCTCCCTCCACTCATTGGTTCCCGTTAGCGCGAACCTTCCAATCAGCGTGGTTGACACACGCGTCCCCAAAAACCCAATTCTTTTCCAACCCTCTTTTCTGCCTAAATCTGACTAAAGAGCAATAATAAAAAATTCCCAAAATAGCCAAAAAAAAATCTCCGATTTTTCGAACATTCTCAAAATGCTTAAAGATTAAAGTAAAATGAATTGTCGTATATTTGGTAAAAGGCGGTTGCCGGGCGAGTTGCGACAGCGCGCGTAACGTGCGAAATCGTAACTAACTGCGTCGTCGCCTCTCCCCACTCCACGATAATTGACCAATGAGAAAGCGCGCGCGCGTTCCTCACCGGCGGGCAAAGCCGCCTTTGTCCGGACATAGCGCGCGCACGCCGCACACATCGCACATACCAGCGGCGCAGGACAGATCAGTGAAGGAGAGCTCCGAGAGAGGACCGTGGCGTTGGCGTTACAAAAACCCCCTTAGGTGAGTACACGAACGCCTCTTATATACATACATACACATACATACATTTTCCCGCTCATAAATATATACGGCGTCGCGAGTGTTACGATTTTCCTACGCATCTACAGTTTGAGCAACAACAAAAAACAGATGAAAAAAAAAGTTAATTAATTAATTCCAACGAGCTAGACGAGCGATACGTGCGCGAGTGCTGCTAACCGATAAAACACACGCATACGTGTGCGCATCATAGCGCCTAAGGTATATATCGCGATAATCATTTGTTTTCTCGAATTTTTCGGGCTATTAATCGGCCAAATAGAGGTAGTCGTGAAATGATATTTTTTTAAATTCACAAACCCGGGGATTCGCAGCGTTTTGGTACGATACTATCAGAGATTATTGGGGTATACAGTGTGCGCACTCGTATTTTTGCTTGCTGTTGGTTATCGTCGTGTGTGCGCGCGCGCGCGCGTCAGTTCTGTCTCGACGCCGCTGGCGAGATCGCGCGGGCAAGCCATCATTGCTCCTAGCCACACCACGTCAAGTCTTAAGAGCATCTCGGTAAGCAACAATCATCGATATTATTCTCCAAATTAATCTCAAATATTCGGCAAATTTTTCTTGAATTATTTTAATCGATATTTTGATTTTTCGATAAATCCTCGAGACGTGATAGTTTGTCGGCGAGGATTCTACGTCGATTTCGCTCGTGGAGTCATGGCGTCGGGACGCTCACCTACACTCTTCATTACGCCGCTGTCGAAATTCGACAATCTCGATTCACGATATGTTTGCGTCATTTTTTTCACTCAGAGCGATAATTTTTTTTTTCCTATTTTTTTCCTTCAGTATTATTTTTTGGCGATTTTTTTAGGCCGACCAAGTTTTTAAATATATTCATGTGGATAATTAATTTTTTTCGTTTTTTTTTTTTGGACTTGTGTTTTTTATTTTGGATTTAGGCTGTTTGTCGTTGGGTTTGTTACGACGATGTTGCGGCGTCGGCTTCACCGCGTCGGCGTCTGACGACGCTGAGCATCTTGGGAGTTTTTTTTTTCTTGTTTTCATCGCTTGCAACGAACCCACGCTGGCTTTTTGAGAGTTTTGCTTATGAATTTTCTTAATACGCATCGACGATGCTACGCTATGCAATTTGTTCGATAGGCTCTACGTTCTGCGAAATTTTGTCGGCGTCTTCGAGGCGACGCCAATGTCACACACCGGCACTCGCCGGCCAAACGTGTCAGTTGACTTTGAAAATGGCGGGGTTTTTAGCTCGAGTATTTTTCACTCGTGTCCCCACGATGCTCGCACATATTTTCTTCGTTAATGCGAAAAAATTCGTAAATTATTTTTTCGTCGGCGTAATTTTTGAGAAAAATTTGTAGACCTTTTTGAAAAAATGCTCGACTCATTTTTTTACGGTCATAATGGCGGGGCTTCGTTTCTGTGGCGTTATCGCTTCGTTATTCTTACTAATTTCAACGAACCGCGCTGCAAAGTTGCATACACAATTTTGTCGATTTTTCTGCATTTTTGTTATTATTTTTTGCAGTGCAACAGTTTTTTTCTATTATTTTATGCATTTTTGCAATTTTTTTTCACTATCGAAATTGATTAGTAATCATTTTTTTCAGCTCCAAAAAAATATAATTTTGTGGCTGTTTGTAAAATATTGCATTTTTTAATAACAGTTATTTAATTAAAATCAAATAAAATTCAATGTTTACATTATGAAATTTCCTCAAAATCTCTGCGCAGTAATTGCGTTTACTCGTGAAAAATTCCGAAATGATGTTTTTCAGCTCCAAAAAAATGTTTAAGAACTTTTTGGCCATTCTCTCTAATTTTAATATTATTTTTATTGAAATTCACTCTTTATTTTGAATTTTTTATCAAATTGAATGAAAAATATGTGAAAAAAATTGGTTTACTTAGAGTTTGATTGGAAAAAAAATATTTATCGATGCAAAAAACACGATGAAATTTTGGGGGTTTTCTAATAAAATAAATGTGTTTGAAATTTTCTCTTTATTTTGTATATTTTATCAATTTGAATGAAAAATATGTAAAAAATATTGGTTTTCGCAGAGTTTGATTAGAAAAAATTGTTTATCGATGCAAAAAATACGATGAAATTTTGAGGGTTTTTTAATAAAATAAATGTGTTTGGTTGAATTGTGGATTTATTTTTGTGAATTGTATCGTTGTCTCGCTCATAATGGCGGGAAGAGCGAGCGTTGCCGACGGTTTGTGTTCGAGGGAAAACGAACGCCGTCCCTCTCTCGTGGCGCCCCCCTCTTGAAGCTTCCACCTGCTCTCCACTCGTCGGCCGGCGTAACGGAATAAATTGATTGGTCGGCGGAGGCAGCGCGGTCCGTTGGCGCGGGAAGGGCAGCGAACAGCTACAACGAGGGGAAGGGAAGGGAAATGGGAATCGCAAAGTCGAGGGCCGAGGCGACGACGTTCGAGCGTCCCGACGCTCGAATTTGTGAATGTGCTACCAAATGGCAGCGAGTTGTGTACAATATTCCAATCTCAATTTTTTCACCCGTAATTTTCATCGCAAGCCATTTTTTTCTCTCGATTTTTCGATTTTTTTTAAATTATTTTTTACGAAAAGCTTTAAAAATCGTTTTAAAAAAATTAATATTTATATTCATATTTGTTTACATATTTTTTTCGACAGCCATTTTAAAATTCTGAATTTTGTTAGTTTTTAAAACTACTGCAAATGTTATAAACTTCAATATGTAAAATCCGAGCAGACGAAACAGATTTTCTGTCTTTTTTTTCTTAATGCTGCTTTTTTTTTAGTGTTTAGTAAGAGCGCTATTTTTTATTTGATTTAAATAATCCATTTGCTTCACGTACAATTTTACATAATATCACAATGCTATACAAAATTCTACAAAAAGTTGTTTTCAATGTTTTTTTTTTCGTGAAACAATAATTATTTATTTTCCTGAATTCATATGCATTGCAGTTATGCACTTAAATTCATTAATCATTTTCCGAAATAGTAAAAAAAAAAAAAAAAACCCGTGAAAAAATCTAATCATCTCTAATTACATACATTGATCGAAAAGGGGAAATATTAATCGATTCTGCATATTTTATTGGAATTTCGTTTTTTTTATCTGTTATAATTACTAATATATTAAATAAGAATATACAATATATCAATTTCCGTTTGTTTCGAATTTTTATGTGATTGTTGAACTAACGAATGTCGATGTTTCTTTTATTGTTTTTTTAGTGAATCGAGAAAGAAGTAAAAACCAAGCAATAAAAAAATATGTCGGACGACGGTTCACCGGTCGTTGAGGAACAGAAGAAGAAGCGCGGCCGTCCAGCGAAGAACGCTGACAAAAATGCGGATAAGGTAGTTAAAGAAAAAGAGGCCGCGGCGGTAAAGGAGCCGAAGAAGCGAGGGAGACAAGCCGCGGAGAAGAACAACAGCGCGTCACGTACCCCAAAGTCCGACGACGACGAAGCACCCGCGCCCGTTAAACGGGGTCGAGGCAGGCCCAAGGGTTCTCACAAGAAGAAGGTAATTTCAAATTGTTTTACACATTTTTGTCATTTTTTTTTTGCCGTAAATCTCAAAGTACAATATTTTTATATCGATTTTTAAATGAATTTTTAAAAAAATTTAACTGCATAATTCAGGTAAACGTAATTTAAAAAAAAGATAGGATCAAAAAGAAAACATTATAATAATAAAAATTCACACATTTTTGTTCTCTATACCACGAACGCATAATATATTTTTTTTGTAAATCTTACAATACCATATTTTAAGATTAATTTTTAAACAAACCTCTACGATTTTTTAACTGGAAAATAAAAAGAAATAAAAGAAACAAAAGAATATATAAAAATAAAAAGAATATTTTTAAAAAAAAGCAAATAATACAAAATGTTAGGCATTGGAATCTTTTTTTGTTGTTGTAATCTTTTCAATGTATCAATATGTAAATACTACAAGATATGAAATTTTGGGAATTACGACATACCAAAATTAGGCTGGTTTTTCGGTTTCGTAAAATTTCATAGAATTGCAAGGCTGACCAATATCGAACATATTTGAAATTTATTTTGATGTGATCTAAACAAGTTTTTCGAATTTCTTTTACCTTTTGATATTGATGACTGTTGTGAGGGGGTTCTGACGATCTGGTTTTGCTGGCAAATGTAAATCTTTTTATTCTTATTTTACAATATGAAGACGAATAAATGTATATATTTTTATCTTTGCTGTTGATTTTAACGATTTTTTAAACAGTTACACTGATCTATGGTTTTTGTTGTACAGAAGATAATAGGCTTTTTTCAAAAGCAGAATATGAAAATATTCATAAGAGATTTTCTTTTCAAAGTTATTTTGGGAAACATTACGATTTTTTTGCTTTTCTAAATCGTAAAATAATTGAATTTGATTAAAATTGTTAAACTGAATAACTAGTGATTTTTATTATATAGATCACTAATTTGTATAACATGTTTTTTTTTACATAACCTCATTACATCCCGTGTAAGGACATTATAATATTTATTTTTTCTTAAAAATGATTGTTTAGCTCTTTCTTAAGGAATTTTCTGTTAAAACACAAGAAAATACAAAAGATGTTGCCATCATATTATAATGTCTGAAAATGAAAATGTTCCCTTTTTTGAAACGACATTGTAAAACTTAAAAAAAATACAAAAAAGCAATTGGAATGTATTTAGAATCTTCTATTGGATTATTGAGTTTTCACTAAAAAGTACGATTTAATAGGGGTGGCGGTTAAAATAGCGAATGACTAAATAGCGAATGGCTAAAATAGCGGATTTCAAAATAATGCACATTCCAGATTCAGACGTTCGTTGTATCTAAATTCGCTATTTTAGCAATCCGCTATTCTGGTCATTTGCTATTTTGACCCCCACCCTTTAATAGTTTGAGATTGAGAAAAGTACAGTACAATTTTTGTAAGCAATTCCTTGCAGTTTCTTTTCGTTGTACTTTTTTTTCTAACTATTTAGAATTGTCTTGAAGTTTTGAAAGCTCTTCTAAAAGTTTTGCAATTATATGCAAACCTTTGGATTTTTTACAAAACTTTTCATAATTATACCAAAGGATTACAAATTTTCTATACGATTTAGAAATCCTTTAAAAGGATAAGAATTTTTATACAATATCTAAAATTATTAAAAAATTTCGTTTTATAAATTAAATTTTCATTAAAATTTCCAAAAAATCTACAATTATTCTTAAAATTTTAGAATTTTCTCAATGTTTTTAAAACCGTTTTAAAAGTTTTAGAATCTTTCATAAACATTCGGGATTTTCTATATAAGTTTTAAAATTGACAAAAAGATTCGGAATTTTCTAAAAATATTTTAATTGCCCGAAGAATAATGAACATTTTTAAGATTCAAATTGCCTGAAGCTTTTAGAAATTCACTTTAAAAAACCGAACCAAGATAAAACATTCTTTTTGTTAAAAAAAATATCTGTCACCAAATTTTCCATCTCACCATTTGCACATTTTTAATAATTTATGTTTTTGTAACACTTCAATAGGCTGCACAAAAACCCGCATCGGCACCAGTACCCGGTCGCGGACGCGGAAGGCCGAAGAAGGTTGAGGAAAAGCCGGAAAGCGCCGGTGAGGACGAGGACGAGCAAGACGATGAGGAGGAAGAGGAGGAGAATTGAAAAGGAGCTGAAAAACTGGATAAAATATAATGATAATTGGAAAGAAGGCGCTACCGACGATGACAACAACAACAAAAACAACAAAATACGCGGCTGCCAGCTGCTTCGCCCCTTTTCAACTCCCTCTTATATCATACCTTTACTTTAATTTTATATAAATAAAACTCTACCCGTAAGTCGCGTCATTGTCTCCTCCACACACACATCGTCATTCGTGACAAGCATTCAACGGAAATGGCAACAAAAAAAAGATCATCTCGCATTTGACAAATAGCGTTTTTAAGTTTTTTTCGACAAACTCGAAAAATTCTTATTTTAATTTAAATAATGATTGAGGGAAGAAACGGTGAAAAATTTGTACTTTCTTCCCTTCTCTTTACGCTGTTGATTCTATATAAAAAAAAAACAAACAAAAATACTAACTTTTTGCGCCAATTATTTCTCCGTCGCAAATTATTAACAACCGACGTATATAAGATTTTTGTAAATTTTTTCTCGTGACTTCGTGAACATAGTAATAAATCGAATTTGTGACGAAACGATTTGAATAGTTGTCTCTGTCGATTTTTTTCTTTTCAACCCTCGAAGTTAAGGATTTTTTTACACATTGATAAAAGTTCGATTCGATCAGAATTTTAATAATTTGCGAGAAAAAAGAAACTGAAAGATTCAACGTCATTGACCATACTGAGGATACTGATTCTGTATAATCACAGTACCGGAAAATTATTAAAAAATTAGTTGACAAAAAATTATTAAGGAAATTCAATGGAAAATGTTTTTTTCGTATGACATGAATTTTTTAATTTTTTTCCAGCTACGCAGAATTTAGCATGTAAATTTTATGTCGAATTGTTTACACCATTTTCAAAAATTATTTTCAAGCTTGCTTTTATTGAATCTCACTCGATGAACTTATAATATGAAATGTGGAAACGTTATAAAAAATTAGCGACTTTTTTGTAAGATTAAAAATAATATGCATTCGGAAAAAAATCAAAGAATGCATTTACACAAAAAAAAAGTTTTCTATTCAATTTTTGTTTTGTTCACTCATTTTTTAATAACTATTTGGTATTATTAGTTAATATCAATGTTTGCAGTATCTTCAATGACATTTATTCACTTTTTGTGAACATTTTATTTCGCTACTTCAAAAAATTCTGATTGATTCATACTTCAATTGGTTTGTACGTATGAATCATTTTTTACTTAAACCCAATTTCTTTTAGGTCTAAAGAAAAAAGTTGATATGATTTCCTATATATACTGTGAAAGAATTGATTGAAAAATTCCGAAAAATCGAAACGAGGGACAAAAATTGCTATCGAAACTTGCGATGTCGATGACGAAGATTTATTGTCTTGATTACGAGGCACAAGAAACAGACTAATCACTGACTGCTGTTTCGCGACGAATTGCCAATGAGGATATAAAAAAACGGAGTACACGTTTTTGTCTCTTTTGTATCGTAAAAATTCGTCGCAAAGCGGAAAAAGTGAAAACATAAATAAATACAGAAAAAAGTAATTAATAAGTAGCATACTGTACGTTAGGAGCGTATGAAAAAAAACCAAACGAAATTACTTTATTGTCGAGCGAATTTCGAGAACTGAAGAGATGAGGATTCGGCAGAAAGAAAATAAAAATTAAAAACAAACGCTGGCTTGCGTTTAAGAAGGAGAATAAATAAATGATGAGTAAACGGCGAATAATAAAATTAAAAATATCTCTGGCGATACGTTTATGCGACAGGCAAAAACCCAAATGTGTGAATGTAAAATTTGTATTAAAGTAAATAAATTCACGAAATACTCTTATTACTCGAGTTTAATTTCACGATTTATCTTTTATCTCCCGTATGATATTTGTACATTTTGATCGACTTTACTTTATTCAAAATGAAATACACTTTAGCTTAGATTTAGGACTTATAACCACTTGCAAAAAAAAGTTAAATTCTTTCCCTGGCAAGCTGTGTCACCGACTTTTTAATCGTTGTTTTAACAGAGTCTCGATTAGTCCTTGTTTCACCTAGTTTAAATGAACTTTTAACCGACTTTAACCAACGTTTTAACTGACAATTTATCGGAAAAAATAATTTTTGCTAGTGACGATAACCGAAATTTTTAAAATAGTTGGCAGGGAATATCCGATATATTATCCGGGATATTTAGATTCAACGAAATCATTCACTTTCTATGAAAAGTGCGAGAACTGTTAAAATTTCAGAGATCTTTTCAAAAATTATTTTTGAGATTTCCAGAGTAATTTTTTTAGATTTTTAGAGTAATACCACTAGTGCTTCAAAATTATCAGATATTTTCCTCAAGCTTCCCTGCTTAGGAACGATTTTGTAAAATTTCGCAGGTTTAAAATTTAATTTAAGATTTTTCTGCAAAATTTGACACACTCGTTCCTAGGCAGGGAAGCTTGAGGAAAATATCCGATTAATTTTGAAGCACGAGTGGTATTTGACGGATTATTTTTTCCTCTCGGACTTCGGTCAATCAGAGTGCAGGAAACAGCATCTAGATATTTTTTTAGAGAAGATTTTCTAAAGCGACTCATTTTTCAATCACGTTTAAAGTAACCAACTGTTTTTATGTCACATAGAATAGTTAGTGTGAAATGCACCGAAAATAAGGAGAAACATATGAAAGCTCATCGGAAATTTTTAAGAAATTTCCGATATAAAACTGTTGGGTAGCTTCAAACACTGCGCTCTGATTGGCCGAAAACCGACTGGAAAAAATAATCAGAGTAATTTTCCGAGATTTTTTTTTAAATTTCCAAAGTAATTTTTAGAGAATTTTTTTGAAATTACCAGAGTTATTTTCAGAGAATTTTTCTTAGATTTGCAGAGTAATTTTCAGAGAAATATTTTCACCTGAGCTTCAAATGAATGTCAAACGAAAGCTTTTGATGTAATGAAGACATAAACAGTAGTTAGGCATCATTTGAGCAGTGATCTGAATTTCTAATTCCATATTGAAATATTGACATTTCTTATAAGCAACCAGGCATCAATTAATATTCTTAGAAAAAAAAAATCGTTTTCATCGGTACGATGAGCATGGCATGATAATTCACTCACCTGTATGAACAAACAGTAAAAAAGAAAATTCAAGATAAAAGTCGATGTAACGAAAGTTGGGTGACTGCTATTGCCCGCTAACAGCGATTCCCCCATTCACCCCTATTTATTTATCTATTTAAAACAAGAATGCAAAGTAGAACCTTGCATATGGGTCATTCCATACCACGTGGGCCACCCAAATTTAGCATGGTTGCAAAAAGTGTTCATAATTTTTTTTTAAGTTGTTTAGAGCATCACGAACGTCCATAAATTATTTCAGAATTTTAGCACCTATTGTTTGCCCAAAAATTAATAACGATTTTTTTATTTCATTTTTTTTAATTCGCTTTATATTCAAAATTACTGATCATACAAAAAATTTCTTCCGATATAAATTTTAAGTTTTTGAATGTACTATGTAATAAAAAAATTTCCATATTTTTATATAAATATATTTTTATAATAATATTTTTTAATAATTTTTATAAAAATATTTTTATATAAATAAAATTTCCGCCATTTTTTGACAAAATAAAGTAATAATTTTTTTTTTCGTTGAAACGGACCATTCCAATTTTTCTCATAATTTCACAGAATTTCCATTATTATGCTTACAAACTACAGAAAAATTGGCATCATGGCAAATGAATGGCCCACTTGGTATGGAATGACCCATATTGCTTCCTCACACTCAGAAAAAAGATCTTGTTAACGGGACTAGAACCTACGCATCGGAAATAAAATTTCTTATTTAGATGCCGACCTACTAGATTTCCATTCACCTGAAATAATTTTTTTTATTTGTAATTAATATACTTATTGAATAGTAAATATATTCAAATCTAAGAAATATTTATTTGGATCGGCAGTCATATAAATGTTGATAAAATTTTTTTTTTTTTTTTTGGGTATTCCTCACTATCCCTTAGAAGATCAGAAACTGCCTCCCGCTCAGTAGTTAGCGCGCAAACCAGTGCGCGGCTAAGCGATCACCCATCCAAGTTATGACCGCAAATAATGCTGCTTAACTCTGGAGACCGTCGAAAGCCACGCACTTTTTTTTTTTTTTTTTAAACATGTTTATTGAAGTTCTTGGTACAATCATTGGTTCACACTGATGGTTTCTTTAAACATATAAAAACAACCATAATTTCTGATTAATACCATTTTGCCCGCTCGCATACGATTCTTAATGGTAAGCAGTTTTCTTTATAAAAATAATGAATAATAAAAGAATCTATATAATGATATTTGTTGAGCTTCTTATTTGCTCGGTACTTTCTCAGTGCTTGACTGTCACCATAACGATATGGAAAAAACTTGAGTAGAAAAAAAAACCCTTCGTACAATCTTGTTTGTCAAGTTGTCGAAGCCACGCACCGACCGCGCGTCCACTACTGCCGATTTAAAGAATATATAATTTTTATATAAATATACGACAAGAATTAAATCAAATCGATAAATGTTGCATGTTGATAATAATAAACTCCAATGATGAAAGGAAATAAATATATATTGGATTATAAGTTTTAATTGATTTTATTAAAAAATATCTAATACATGTATTTGGTCGCTTTCACTAGATCTTTTTTCCGGATTAAGAAAGTATTTAGTAGCAACAAATAAAATATTTTTTTAGTGTCCGCTGCACAGTGAAAGTTGATTCAAATAAATAAATATGTTGGAAATTACAAAACTGAAAAATTGAATGAAATACATATCTGTTGGACGGAAAGTAAATTTTCGTTGATTGAAATAATGAAATGTTGAATAGATAATTTTAGTTAATATTACCAAATATTTTTTCTGGGTGCATTATTGTTTGTTTTTGGCGCGTCGTTCACAAAGCTTCCGAACGAAAACTTATCATATAGATTCTTTCTAAACAGTGTAAAGTAATGACACAATTTGCGAGATCATACTTTGCACGTTTGTTATTATATACTATAGCGAAAAAAAATGGATAAGGTGTCATGAGGTTTTACCTGTAAGAAAAACATCACGTAGTATCTTTTGAAAAGTTCGACAATTGAATTTATTATTGGAAATGCGGAGATAACTATACATTGCATAAATCTAGAGAAAATTTGTTAAAAATAGACAAAAGGCAATTTAATGAAACACTGATGGAATGTCCATATACTCTATAATGATAAATACATCGGATCTTAATCCTAACATCACATTGACGAAATATTATTTTTCATAAAGAAAAAAACAAATCTTAATAGAGGAATATTTGGTGATACGATTTGTCTTTTCTTTTCTTTTCTTTGCATTAACATTATTATTGTTAGTAATTATTTTATACATGATTGTACGGTGGTGTGATTTGCTTTTAACGATATAATGTATCTAGTATGGATCGCATTAATTTATTTAAATATAATTTCACCGCGCTTATGTAGGCATTGATTGGTTGCGCGAGCGGTACATTTAAATCTGCTTAATTAACGAGACACGATAATATTTTTATAACTTTTATCTACCATTTAATACTGGCATGAAAATCGCGATGGTTTAATGTTCGTGATTTTTATTTTTTATTTTTTTTTTGTGGCGCGAAATACGCTGAGTTTAAGCGTAAGAAAATAATCGCCTTTGACCATGGGGATAGGAAGTTTTTTTTGTTGTTCTTAAAGATGATTGGATCAGAATTTTAAGTCCGCGATACTATACAAATTTTGGAAAGAAGTAATAATAAATTTCTTTTTTAACTTGGCGTCATGTCGCTACCGCGACTCTTGATAGTACTACAATTAATTCTTTGTCTTGATATATTTATTCTTAATGTGAGATTTATGAAAATAAAAATTGAATTAAATTAAACTTAATAATTTTGTTACAAAAACTAGATTAATAACTTGTTACAAGTTATTAATCTAGATTAATAACTTGTTACAAGTTATTAATCTAGTTTCATGCCTTTTCTTGTAAAATGAAGTCGGCCATTTTTATCCTGAATACTTATGATTTTTCTAATATTATATTTTTCCTTGTAATTCTTAGTTTTGAGATTTTATGAAAACTTAGAAGTGTTCGTACAATTACTCTGAAACTTATGATGTGTAACATTGAAGAGGTAAAAATATCCTGTAATTTCGCTGTCATTCCCCAAAATCAGTTTGAAAAAATGAATAAATTCATTTTTTAATCACTGTGGTTGGCACAGATCAAAATCGATCTTAGTATCTTCAAAATGATCTTCAGAATGATGTTGATTTTTTTTACACCTTTTTCTTATCGCAAAGTACTCAAAATTCTGATCGAATCTTTTTTTTCAATCGCAACAAAAGTGAATTCTATGTTTACAATTCCTGGAAAGAGAAATGGTGTACTTTATTTCTATATGTTTCATTACTGGGACTTTAAACAAAAGATCTGTACCATAATTGTTTTGCGAATAAAGTTATTACGAATTTCAGAAAAAAGAAAATAAATTTTCTGAATGTATTTTGAAACATTTGGTACATTTGTATTTTTCGCGTATTATCATTATTATTGACAAAGTATTCACTGTTATTTTGTGAGTTTCGTATTAATTTCAACGATTTTTCAATCACATTGTGTTTGATTATTAATTTTTTGCCACATATTTCACGTCACACATTTCAAAAGCCTAAAAGGTAGAAAACACATTTTATTAATTGAAGAATTGATTGATATTAGACTCAAACAAACAGTCATTCAAATTATGGGTCCGATAAAATTTTGAAAAATATTTCTTATTCCTTATAAATGATAATTTGCAAATAATGATTATTATTTTTTAATTACTATTTATTTTTCACTTGGAATAGTAATTAGAACATCTTATCGTTTGAGCGATTTTTTTCTATTTATTTATGTTTCCACTTTTTTTTAAGGCGCATGACTGAGAGATAAAAATGAATACATCTTAGCATTGAATAAGAATAGAAATAAATTGAATCTCTATCACAGACGCGGCCGTATCGTATCGCACAATGTGATTATTAATTATCAATCGCTGGCGTCGATTTAGACCGAACATATCATTGATAGCATGATGTGAAGTAGAAAAACAGTGTATTTTGCAATGATTACTTCTGTTATCTTTCTCTTTTATTTCTTTTCTTCATATTATCGTAATAATAATGCGGGGAAGAAATTCGCATCGATACGGAAATCTCCCACTTTGACTAGGCATCTGCCGATTTTATTTATATTAATAAATATTGCAATTGACACCACAGATTGTCAGATTCTGCAGTTCTTTGGTGGCAGTACGGTGACGAGCTCATTTCTCGTCTTTTAAATTATTTTCCTTCTTGTCTTTACATCATATACACATAAGCCAAACGATATTGCACCGAAACTTTTTTTATACCTTACGGGTTAATTGAATTTTTTGGAAAAATGAATGATTCTCTACTTTAAATAGCTCAATATCTATCAAAAAGAAGGAAATGCCGTTGTTCTGCTTTCTCATAGAGCAGGCTCTGGCATGCACTCGCAGAGAAAGCGTAATAGTACAGTGAATTATAAAGTGACAACTATTCATTTGTAGACCATGCAACTATTTTCATAGTTACGTTAACTGTGAAAGTAGTTAATAGTAACTATTTGGTAGTTGTGGCAACTATAAAAAAATTTGTTGTACGAACTAAAAATTGATAGTTGTCACTTTATAGTTATTAATACCATAGTTTTCTCTCAATGTGGTGAACATTTTTTTTTTAGTTGTCTATATTAGTGGGTTCAAAATGTCTCAACACGAAAAATAATCATCCTTGGAAAAAATATTCGTTTGCATGTGTGTGTGTATGTACCTGAAAAATTCAAAACATTTGCAACTCGAGAATGACTTGGGTCATAACGCTGAAATTTTGCAGTCAAGTGAAGCAGTAAGATCTCTTTACTAACTGTTATTTTTGTGGAAATTCATACGCAGATTCAAATTAAATGGCCCTTTGATTTTTTTGTATATCTGGGAACGCTGTAGACTTTGCAGATTTTGCGATAGCGAGGTACATATTTTGTAACGGGTAAAAAGCAAAGTTCGAGAACAATTGGTTTTGAATTTTAGCCACATTTGTCAAAAGGTTCAGACTTTATGAGATTTTTTATTTGCAATAGTGGGATGATTTTGTCATAGAGCCAAAGAAATCTTCCTTTCAGCGTTCAAAAGAATATATTTTTTAAATAATATTCGCAGATATATGAATGAGATATCTGTCAATGAATATGAGCAATTCGGACTCCCTTAATCGATTTTGGCTTTCTCATAGAGGAAGCTTAGTCAAATGAGAAAAATAATGAGGAACCAATGTGCAAGGGCCTGCTTTACACCCTTGTTTTAAATAAACATATAAAAAACAAGTTAGAACGTTGAGTTTTTTTTTTAATTAAAAATTTTTCATAAAAACGAAGTTCGTCATACTATGTTTATAAACTGTACACTAAGTAAAGATTGACCAGTTCTTTTCATGACATAAAAATGTGACCTGGTTCGGTCCAGTAATTTACGAATTATGGTATTTGGAATTTTAAGCCCTTCACAAGACGCCTTAACGCGCACACGCACACGCGCACACACCATTTTTCTAAACCACTTTTCCGGACGTTTGAGACCATTTTGAGAGTGATGACATGACAACCTCCAAAATTGTTTTTTTTTTTTTTTCATGAAAACAAAGCTATGAGAAAGCAAAGATATGCAAACAAACTAAATTTATTGCATTCAATGAATCTTGCCCAATGCTTTTTCATTCTTTTGGTCAGTCATCCACAAAGATTTCTCTGTCAGGACGCCGACATTGTGAAAAGCACTTCGTCACGGAGGAGGCTCTGTGGATGACTGGACAAAAGAATAATGAAGTAATGCGGACGGTTCTAGTTTACAACTTTAAAAAATTATTTATTGTACGCTGGAATTTAATTTATTTGGTTAATTAAAAAAGCGAAATAATTGAAGATGAAAAATGTATATAGAAAAGTAAAATGATTTCTTAATACTGAATCTGTCGTGTATTTGAATGTGTCGTACAAATGAAATCATTTGCACAATTGACTTATCAAATTGAACAGTTATAATAACGAAAGGAACGAGAATTTATGGAAAAAATAATTATTTAAAAAGTTACTCGTACAAGTTAATTCATTTAATTTCTAGAATTGAAAAATGAAAAAATTGTAATGTCTCGATGCAAGATCGTACCGTGAACCGAATAAGCTCACCGACTGCCCAGTCTTAGTCGTTTAGTCACAATGGCATTATTTACGTATTTTATCATCTTTTTAAACTATTTTTAAACCGAACCTTCATTATAGAACGTTTCCTTGTGGCATAGTTGAGAAAAGTTGGAAGAAAGTTTTATTTTTTTCGTGTTGAAATGGCATTCTAGTGGTAGTAGTATTAGGTAGGTGGACAGAAATGTTGAAGTATTTCATATACTGAAAAGGAGTCGTCGATTTATTCGGCTACGTTAAAAATTTGCGGAAAACCCGGTGCAAACGCACGACCATTTTTTTCAAACTGCAATATTCAAAATGGTGGCGCTGAGAGGTATTATCGTTCCCTTGAGTTCGAGTCTGACTGAAATAAAAATGGAAAGAAAAGCGGTTATTCTTATTATATGAGGCATTTTTAATTTGACAATTGAAAAGAACGAGTGAAACAACTTGTTTGAAGTTAATTCAAATAGTAGGATGCGAAATTTCGTGATAGAACCTATTGGCCCTAGCGGATTCACTACACTTCGAACCCACAATGCTTCCCAGCGGGTGAGAATCTGCCGTCTTGCCCACCACCGTTTTGGTTATTTCCATGATGATTCCCACCGCCGTTGGTTTGATATTAGTACAATAAAAAATGATTATTTTTGCATTTAATTTAATTGTTCGACCTCATTTGGAAATTTGGTATATATCCGGTCACGAATAAAGAAAGTAATTTTATTTCACTCAGTGCGTAGAACGCGGTTTTACGCACGCTTTGCGTGCGTCAAACGTCGTTTACATACCTCGTGAAATAAAATTTTGTACGATACTCATGCGAAAAACGTTTTCTTAACTCGTGTGATTGCAACACTCGCCTTCGGCTCGTGCTGCAAATTGACGCTCGTCAGAAAAAGTTTTTTCGCACTCGTATCGTAATGTCCTATTTTTTGTCATTGGCAGGATTCGAACCTGAGTCTCTGTGACTGTTGATCTGCGCTTTAGACCACGCGGCTATTTGCACCTTTGGGAACGTATGTTTTTTTATTTTATATTTGAAGTATAAGCAAAGTCTAAACATGTCATAAGTCTTTACACTTATATAATTGTGTCTGAATTTATATTAAAAAGCCCCCAACTTAAAAATTGTTAATCTGTTAGCGTCCAATTTTTCAGTTTAAAAGCGCGCCGGACGCCATTTGAGATAGGTGGCGTTGCGTGTGTATATCGAGCCTGCGAGAAAAGACAGTTGTACGAACGGCGTTGAAAAGAAAGGACGCACGTAAGAAAAACGAACGGTTTAGTACGAAAGAACATTGAGTTATTCCCGACTTCACGAGCGTTACAGTTTTGTTACTTTATTCTAATTATCTTTGTATCATAAATAAACTTCTTTTCTTCATTTTTCATTAATATAATCCCGAGTATCATTATTGTGTCATCCCTGACTCGTTCAGCCTGACGTGCGTTTGATATTCCGAGAGAGTAAGATTCGGATTTAACAAATCTATAAAAATTATTGAATAATTTTATAAACTACCCAGTACAGTGGGAGAATACGATTAAGTACATAAATCCAACGGACATTCTTCCGACCGCAGCGAATACTTTATCCTAATTTGTAAAATAATTTCATTATTTTTATAAATTAACAATTTTTCAGTCGTGGTTTTTTAAATATAATTTTAGACTCGATAATATAAATATAAAACTTATAACATGTTCAGACTTTGATGTAATACACACATGAGAAGTGCTACTTCTCGTGGCTGCCATGAGTTGCGTAAACGGAGTTTTATAGACAAGGATACAATAAAAATCTTGCACATGCGCAAATCGGCCCAGTTTTACTTCTTGCACTAGTGCTTTCTTCTCGCACGCACTTTTCGCACTACTGCTTTCTTCTCGCACGCAGTTCACGCGCGCTCCGCTCGAGCGCCCCACGCCCAATTTCGTGAGACTAGCATTCATAACCCGAAAACCGTAGTGTTGGTCAGGCTCTACTGGGCCTACTATATGAGTACTGTCAACACCGCGATATTACATATTGCATTCTCTATATTCGTACTACAGGCAACACTCGCCTTCGTTTCGTGCGGCGAGTGCGATCAACTTCACAACCTGAGGGTCGCGACCCTCATATTTTTTTTATTTTTTTTTCCTTTTGAGATGTAGAGCAATATAAAAAAAACTCTAGAATTTTTTTTAGTTTTAAAAAAAAATTTGTGTTTTTTTTAATTACCTAAAATTTGATTGTTTCAAAAAGTACGTCGACGTTTTAAAAATTTTTTTTTTACAGTAAATTCTGTGTCCAAGAACAAAATTTTTGAGCCTGGACCCAGAGTGGGGCGAGGCCTAGATTATCAGCTAAAAATAAAACAACATTTAAACATTTAAAAAAAATACCCTAAACTTGAATTTCTCCAAGAGTAATCTTGAATCTCTCTAAAACCTACGTATAATAGTCGCTGCCTCGAATTTGTATCAGAATATATTATTCTTATACTTCAAAGAGACTATCAAAACATACGGTTCCACAGGTGCGAATAGCCAAGTAGTCTAAAGTGCAGAATAAAAATCACAGCAAAGAATATGAATATACATAGAAGCACAGTTCTTATGGGCGGCTTGAAGCTGCGCAGAAGTCGGTTACCCACGTATTTTCGTCGTTTTAGATGGGTACCCCAGCTTCTGCGCAGCTTCAAGCCATCCATAAGAACTCTGCTTCTACGTATATCCATATTCATTGGTCACAGAGTCCCAGGGCCGAATCCTACCAATGACAAAAAATGTACATTCTGTATTCGTGACCGGATATGTACCGAATTTCCGAGTGAAGTCAACCCGTTAAATTAAACACGAAAACAATATTTTTATTTTAAATGTTACTTGTATCGTGCTCACGATACATGATGTTTTCGTGTTTAATTTATTATATAATTTAATAATCGTGAGCACGATACAACTAGGGATGGGAATCATCGTGGAAATAACCAAAACGGTGGTCGGCAAGACGGCCGTTTCCCATTAGGGAAACCCGTGGAAATACGGTGGTTTGGTAGTAGTTTCATGGTGTGTGAGATACGCTGACAGGAGGGTTGAAGTTTTTAGAAAAAGATTTTCAGTTCCATTAATATGTATTTAAGGGGCTAGAGCTATTATTCTAGCTATCATAATTTTAAGGCGATTGCCGAAAATCTTTTTCAGTGTTTTTCTTGTAATCATACTTGTTTTACATCATCTTAGGGGGTTCGAATTGGTTCATACTAGTTGAACAGTGATACATTTTTACTAAAAATTTCTAAGCATTTTTTCCCATCAAATAAAAGAAATTACACTAAGAAACTACACTATAATGCAAATGGCGGATAGAGTGTTTTTGGCATCCAGTTTTATATTAGAAAAAAAAATCATAATTTTCGTCCCATTATGACAAGGAGTAGCTCATTTTGTTCATTGTAAGAAACTTACGACCGTTTGTTTATATAATCTAATCTAACATTAGACGTACATGTAAATTTGAACAATTAATACGAATAAAGGATCTGTCCCATCAATCAATAAAATAACTTTCAATAAGCGAAATGAGCTACTGCTCGTTATAATCCATCGAGTAGTATGATTTTTAAAAAATATAAAGCTGGATTACAAAAATCTCATATCGAACATTTGTATATGGGGCATTCCACCGGTTATCAACAGGGTCGCGACCCTCATATTTAAATTTTTTTTTCCTTTTGAGATGTAGAGCAATATAAAAAACAGTCTAGAATTTTTTTAGATTAAAAAAAAATTTGTGTCTTTGTAATTACCTAAAATTTCATTTTCTTATAAAGTACGTCGACGATTTTTTTTTCTTTTTTTACCGAAAATTCTGCGTTCAAAAACAAAATTTTTGAGCCTAAACCCAGAGTGGGGCGAGACTTAGATTATCAGCTAAAAATAAAACAAGAATTAACAGTTTTTTAAACAATACCCCAAACTTGAATTTCTCTAAAAGTACATCGATGATTTTTTTTCAAAATTTTTGTAGTAAATTCTCCGTCCAAAAACGAAACTTTTGAGACTAGAACGAAAATGGGGGATAGTCTAGAATAGCAACTAAAAATAATTTTTTTTTACGGGAAGATTGTATTTTTAGTTGCTATTCTAGACTGCCCCCCATTTTCATTCTAGTCTTAAAAGTTTCGTTTTTGGATAGAGAATTTACTACAAAAATTTTGAAAAAAAATCATCGACGTACTTTTAGAGAGATTCGAGTTTAGGGTATTTATAAAAAAAATGTTAATCTTGTTTTATTTTTAGCTGATAATCTAGGCCTCGCCCCACTCTGGGTCCAGGCTCAAAAATTTTGTTTTTCGACACAGAATTTACTGTAAAAAAAATTTAAAAAAACGTCGACGGACTTTTTGAGACAATAAATTTTAAGTAATTAAAAAAACAACAATTGTTTTAAAAATCTAAAAAAAATTCTAGAGTTTTTTTTTATATTGCTCTACAACATCTCAAAAGGAAAAAAAAAATTAGGGTCGCGACCCTGTCGATAACCGGTGGAATGCCTCATATATTAGTATACATTCCTCTAAAATCGTGTCTGTGAATGTATCTATATATTAAGAGGTTAGCGTACTGTGACGAGATTCGAAGCAGACTAATTTCCAGAAATTTATGTCGACAAAACTGTCGCAATATTAATAATATTTTTAAATCGACTAATGTACACGTTAAGAAGGGTGTTCAAACATTTTTTTTGTAACGCATGCATGAGAAGTGCTACTTCTCGTGCCTGCCGCGCGTGGCGTAAGTGGCGCTTTACGGCCATCGATGCTATTTTACTTCTCGCACGCACTTCTCGCACGGGAATCACTTCTCGCACGCGTGCGACATTACACTCGGTAGCACTTCTCATGCATTTGTTACAAAAAGTATTATGCGATACGGAGCGAGAGAGCGATCATCATATGACGGTTGTGAAGTTGATCGCACGAGCCTCACGAGTATCACAGCAGCCCGAGCCAAAGGCGAGTACTGCAAACTCACACTCGTTGAGAAAAAGTTTCTCCCACGAGTTCCGAACAAAATTTTTTGCTACCAGTGTGCGAAGCGCGATTTCGCACATGTGACGCGAAGCGGAGCGTGCGCGAAATCGCTCTTCGCGCACGGGTATGGCATAAGTATTATTAATATTGCATGAGTTGTTTTTCCGACATTCATTTCTGAAAATTAGCATTTCCACGCTCGCCACAGTTGGCTAACTCATTAAGAACTCATGCCGATGTACAAGCCAATCGTTAGCATATTCGACGGAACTACCAAAACATGTTTAAACGCAATTCAAAATTTAGCACTGATTTGACTAGTATGTAGCATATACTTTAAACCCAATACCTTTTAAACTGACATTTTGAACTGTGTAGTTAATAATGTTGTAAATCATCCTTCACAGTGATCAACTAATTCCTGGCACATTATAAAAACGGTGAAAAATATTTATTTCTGATTTGATTTTAATATCCCTTCATAAGGAGAAGAGAATTATGAAATTTACGTTAAGTCACGAAATTGTCCATCCTGTCGTTTGCAGAATTTACTCTTCATATAGTAATACTTTCCGAACCCAAAAAGAACGCAACCGAAATAAATCAGCAACTTTAAATATAATACAAGGTAGGTAGATCAATGCGCCATATTTTTGACATCCACAAATATCGACGAAAAAATAATCGTACTTCATAAAATGACGATTATTCGAAAAACGTTTAATAATTCAAGAACTTCCGTATTTTCGAATGAAGCTTTGGACGAATCTCGTTTTGAGTGCGATCGTGACGAGTTCTCAAGCTTTTCCTATTTTTCCAAATAGTATTTACATTTACAACATAGTTGCCAGAAAATTAAATATCTAGAATTGTTTCATGTATCTCGTCGTGGTTCTCTAATCATACCTAGCATGAACTTACAATACCAAATTACAGTTACGTGCTCGTTTAACTAATACTATTTACATATATCGATCGTTGTATCGGCTCATATTGGAGTTAGGAAGTTTTTATTTGCTTTTGTCAAAAAATAACCATATGATTTTTTTTGTTACTTTGTTCGGTGATGTACGACCAAAATAACGTCATGTCAATACCAATTATTATTGAAGTCAGAAAAATAATCTGCAAAACGCGGCAATTTAATGAATACATAAAAATTATTCGAATCAATTGCTACATTTATTGTTGCCCGAAACTCCGTTTTTATCCGTTTCCTCACTTTGTCTTGATTTTTTTTTGTTACTATTTCATCGTTCGATAACAAATAAAATAAAATACTTTTGTGAATAATTCCACAGAATAATTCACGCTCAGCCCGTTCGCGTGACTTGGTGATTGGTTACGTAGTGATTACGTAGAGGCCAAAGAGCTAACGGGATGATGACTAGTTTATTTAATAATCCTAATCTTATAGATCGTGACGAGTCAGCTTCGGTACAGAGACGACGGTCCTCAATTTAAGATAATTCTTTCTCATCGTTATCGACACAAGTTGCTTATTTTATTTTTTTAACTTTGTTTTTACGCAAGTGAGCAATTGAGACTCAGTAATTACTCATTAGTTTGATTTACGTCGCCTTTAAAGCGATTCAAAAACATGTAATGTCGAAAATGCTCTTCCTGGTTTTTTGTAGAGATATTATTCCGCATTTATAATCAGAAATAATTATCAAAAATGTTTAATCGAGGAATGCGACATTAAGGGCGGAAAATAGTTGAAAATCAATGTTATTTATCGACAAATATTTCACTTGTTTAGATGGCAATTAGGGTGGTTAAAAGAAACGTTGACGGTAACAGATTGCTCACGCATATTTTTGATTGTGTAGAGACAAAAATTATTCTCGCCAAGGCCGCGCATTGTGGTTACACTTGTGAATCCCCATTACTTTCGTAAATACACATTTATAATAAAATTATGCTATGCCAACGGGGAACATGAATACTACGAAAATTGTCGATATCCGACGCTTCTTGACATAGCGAATAAAAAGGGCCATTTCTCTAAAATTAAGGGAGTTGAAACGCTTCACACTATTCAAATCTGTTCCAAATTTTTTAATGATTTCTACAAGTTCTTAATATACAAATACATTCATAGCTGTGATATGAAAAGTAAATCGGTTGATATCTGCAAGTGACTGATATTATGTTTTTTCGAGTAAAAAAATGGCTGTAATTTTTTTAACAAATACTATAAATACTGTACACAATTTGGACGGTCAATCGGTTAAGGATCTTCCAATAATCAAAATGAGTTATTGCTAGTCATAATTGGACAATTATTGTGGTTTATTTTTTTTTTAAATGCACGATAAAAACATGACATCGGACATTCGCAAATATTAGTCGATTTTCTACTCGAATCAAGGCTGTGAATGTACTTATATATTAAGAACTAATATTGCTACGTGAATACTCCCTTGGATATGTGTATTAAACCACCAGAAATTGTAGAGCCGTTTTTTGAAATTTAATACTGAGTTGATTAGTGAAAAGGCTCCATTTTTCTCAAATTAGGGGCACCAACAGTTGATTTTTTCAGAGCATTAATGAAATGTAGAATAGAAGAAATACTTGAATCTCAAGATCACGAAAAACATTTATTGATGAGGCCCTATAGTAAATATTAGTATGCAATTATTGCATGTTGGATGGATTCTTAATGAGTCAAAACCGAGCTCAAAACCAACTGAAAAACCGAGGGCCTACAAAATATTGAAATGTTCAAAAAGATCTTTTTGCAAAACTGTTTTTATTCATGATAAAAATTTGCTCGTATTTGATATTTTCATCGCCACATGATAAAAATATGCACCATGAAATTCACAAGCAATGCATATAAAAAATTTGCTTGCATAGCGAAATGGTCAATGTGTGCAATGAAAATTCACATACAAACACACACACATATATATATATATATATATATATATATATATATATAATTTATAAATCGATGTCCCGACTTTTACAAATGTTATTAATTTGGTTTGAGGAGCAAATTGCTTTATGAGCATTAAGATAACAAAAAATACATTAGAACTCTATTAATTAAAAAATATATATCTTTGAGTTCGAACTAAGTATCATTTCACCACTCGAACCTTCGCGAGACTCATTTTCATCCTACCGAATTTTTTAATATAAATGAACAACTTGTTGATACCAAAACATGGTTTTTTGTTTTGTTTTGTTTTATCTACTCTAATAAATCCTTAAGGTATCATTACTTCGATTAAGAAAATGTAAATTTATGGACCAAAGTTCGATTTTTTTCATAAAAAAGAAAAAGTTACAAGACGTTTTTTGTCCAATTGAGACTTTAATCGGAAGACGGTCACGCTTTATTTATTTATTTCATGAAGAATCCAATATTAAGAGTTTTTCTACGAAATCCGACAAGATTTCCTTGCTAATATAAACTGCAAACTTTTAACAAACCGAAAAAAAATTACATTCAAATTTATTTTCAATACCACAAAATTTAGAGTAAATAAAGTAGCAACGAGTCGTGTTTTCTATTACCCATCCATTATTATTTATTTTACGGCGTTTCCAACAAAATCTGGGGAAAAGTATATATTTCTTGTTTTTAATAAAACGTCTGTACATTTTACTATCAATATGATAGTATGTTCAAAAACAAAAAAATATATATATATATATATATATATATATATATGTGAATAGTTTATAGAATAAATTAACAAATCGTACAGTAATTTTGTTAATTTTCAACTCTGGAAGTCCATTTGCCGACTCGCTCGGAAATCTTTTAGAGTGATCGAAAGGTTCAGGTGATTTAAAAGTGCACAATATAATGAAAATGAGATCATCGAAACTAACTATAGTGTCGATATACGATGGGTTCCATTGCCTTTGATACTCGGCGTTTCTTTGCTTTTCAATTTCTTAACGAATTACGACTAACACTTAAGTCTATAAACACAGAGAAAATAACTGCCAAAATAATATATATAATAAACTGCAATACAGTTTTAAGAAAAACTGAACTACGCCAATCGAATCTAATCTCTAGGTTTTAATTACGCGATCGTAAGTTCAAAACCAGTAAATAACCGTAAAATAAATAAAGTAGAGACGTTTCAACGCTTATTCCCGATGAATTGTTTACGCTTCAATTGCATTCGTGCTTCGTTGTAAAATTTAGATCAGCTTCAGAGCATTCAGTCTGTTATTTTACGTGATATTTGAAAATAAAATGTAAAATCGAAATCTCAATACCAACAAATCGTATTATCGCATTTGTGTAATTACGAAAAGGAATACAATTATTTAAAAAAAATCAATTTTTTGACAAAATAACATTCTTTTAGGAAATCAATTATTGATTGAAGCATTTGAAAATTTCGTAAAAAAATGTCAGATCTTTAAAAAATTGCTAAGTCACAATTTACCCATTTTTCTACATAATCGATAAAATTTTTCAAAGGATATAAATTGTTGAAAAATCTCTAGGTATTTTTTTAAATAATTGAAATTGAGTTGATATAATCGACCGAAGTACTCGATTAAACACGCGGGCAATCCATGAAAACTTTTTTGTTTCTTTCGTTGCCTTTAGCTTTTCTCTTAAATGCCAATTTATGACATTTTTTTATCTTTTCCTTATTCCGTGACTATTCTTTTTCGAAAGCACTATATTGTCTTTAGAATCTCGAGATGATGCTATGATTTTTTTTGTTCATTGGCTTTAACTATTTGTTTAAAGTCATGGTATGCGAATTTGTGCATTTTTTTTCTCATACAAATTGGTTTTTGGAAACTATATCTTATCTTTGGAATCTCGGGACAATGCTAAGACTTACGGAACCTTTCGAAGGTTTACGGAACCGTTTTTTTTTGTTCACTGGTTTATCTTTGTTTTTAAGTCATGCTATCGAAAGTTTCGCATTTTCTTTTCGCGTGAAAATTATTTTTCGATAATCCGGTTTCAGACGCCAGTAAAACGAGAGAAAACGATGGAATTAAAGGCGTCGAAAGTGCAAGACGATTTGTTGTTGTTTGCGGAAATTTTCCGTTTGCTTTAACCTTTTTTTCAAGTCATTCTATCAATGATTTTCGCATTTCCTTTATCGCGTGAGAATTATTTTTCGAAAGCCGTTCCCGGACGCCAGTAAATCGAGAGAAAACGATGGAATATAAGGCGCAGAAAGTGCAAGACGATCTGTTTTTCTTTGCGAAAACATTTCCCATTTTCGTCGACGAGAAATGCCGCCAAGTTAATTCTCGAAGTATTGCAACTGGCTCGTACCTGAGGCGTGATATTTTCAATTTCAAGCCATTGAGCGGCTCAATTGTTGTGTAATGGAAGAGAGATCGAGAGGAGGGCTTCTTCAGATAAGATCTTCGGTGCTGGACTCAGCGACGGGAGAACCCTCGGTTGCCTCGGGTCAGTGTGGCCCGAAGAGTTCTGCATTTTCCTCGTTGTCGATCGACTGATATCCTTGCTGAAATGGTTAATTTAATTCTAAACGTTATTCGCGACGTAGCCAAGTTCCTCAAGGGGCGGAATTTGTGATGTATACCCTTCGTTGCCGGCTGCCAAAACCCTCGTCCAGCAGTTCCGTCTCCCAGTCGTCCTCGCCTTCTTCGCCAGGATCGAAATTGTAAAGAGGCATTAGTCTGTGCCTCAGACGCTCCAGCTTCCGACGCCTTGATACGATCAACACCTGAAGAAGCGTTAAATTTGCATAAGTATAATCAATTAGGGTGACACTATTTTAGATTCTATCCTTTTACTTTGAGACTTGACAATTGGATGTTCTTATTCAATTCTTTTTTCGCCACTCTCTTCTCCTAATTTATCTGATTGCATGATTTTTAGTAATCCCCCAACCCCATATTTCATATTATAGCGATAGACTTGAGGTACATTGTGGAATGTAAATGCCATGTTTCTGCAACAAGTGTGTTAAAGTCGTTGACGTTCTGTTTTGATTGGTAGCTAGGCGTCGTGACAGTTAATTTTTTTTGTGGCCGCTAATTCGATTAATTCAAGTTTTTGTTTGTTTTTATTGTTTAACATTTGAAGCGTCGAATTAAAAGGACAAGACAGTTCAGGGTCTTTCCCATTCTCCGGTATTGAACATGGTGGTCGTTTTTTTCGCCGGAAAAAAATTCCCTGACTTTTCCCTGACCAATCAAACTTTTTCCCTGACCAAAATTCCGACGATTTCTACTTTTTTAAATTGATGATGCCAATGAAAATCTATCCAAAACAAGTCCACATCTTCGATAAATGATTTATTTTTCTGATCATCAATGAACACATTTTTTCTGTATCTATTTTGTAACCTTAAACTACGTACACGATCTTTGGAGTCATAAAGCTTCATATCACATTAAACACTATTATAATAATTCATGTTATATTATACTTATTATAATAATATATAACATTTTTTAAAACTTTTCTCTTAAGTGCTTTGATACCGAGCAGAATCGTGTTAAAAAAATCCGCATCAGATATTGTCAATCGGGTTAAATTGACAAATTATATTAAAATTGTAATTATAGTATTAAGGTCTGTTTTTCTGTTTTTTTTTTGTTCATCATTTTTCTAATTTCTTTTTCAAGACTTCCTTTTATGTACTTTTTATCTTCTTATGGGAGATTTGGCGCTAATTTACATTTTCCCTGACCAATTTTATTTTTCTCTGACATTTCCCGGTTTTCCCTGACCGCGGCCACCCTGTTGCAGGATCGGTGCCATCAAAACGTTGGACAATTTCGAAGGGCAGCTTTACAGTCTTATATGCGCTGGGGCTTCAAATCACTTGCGAGAAACGCTCCGCCCGTTTGCCATCTAGTGGCATCACACGAAATACTAATGCACAATGCCCCGCTAGATGCTGAATGGCCGAAACATCTCAAGCAAGTGAATTGAAGCGATTGAAGCCTATAAATTGAAGCATATATAAAACTACATATGTCGTTCTCCTGAGTTCAATGAAACACACGGGTTATAGACGTCCTAACCATAGACATATAGTACATAGACTGCGCGTTGTATGAACTTGAGAAAAAGACAACATGCTTAAAGTAGTTCTTCTTTCTCTGTCTACAGATGTCTGGAGTGGGCATAGACATATAGTTCCTCAATTCCACTATGATTCTACTTCGCCAATCGCTGCGCTGTTAATCCACAGACTCAAACACTAGACTGAGCGTTCCTGTGATGGGGGTCTGTATAACACAAGAGGGAGAGTCACGTCAGTTGTCCTCGTGTTGTCCTTTTCTAAGAGCATAGAGTGAACCATAGACTTAGAACCTAGACTGAGTGTTCCGGTGGTGGGGGTCCGTACAAGACAAGAGAGAGAGGTATGTCAGTTGTCCTCGTGTTGTCCTTTTCTAAGAGAATAGAGTGGGGTCCTATGACGCCATGTGCATGCCGAGATGGATATCCCCAACTCTATGCTCTTAGAAAAGGACAACACGAGGACAACTAATATCCCTCTCTGCTGTGCGGACCCCCACCACCGGAACGCTCAGTCTAGTGTTTAAGTCTATGTCACGGCCTTCTACTCAGGTCTGGAAACTCGCACCGTTTGATGATGGTGGCGGTGTCCCGCTCAACGAGGGTGTATTCGTTAGTTCGTTCAGTTTCCGCACTAGTCGCGTCGGTTGGAGGATCATCGATGCGCATGCGCACTTGTACGTCGGAAAATGGCTTGAGTTACGCGCGGGTGACACGGTTAAAAATTTCAACATCATCTTTTATTGGTTTGACAATTTCGATAATTTTCTTTGAGGCACAAATTTTCAGGTTCAATCTTTTAGAGTTTTTGTTGCACATTGGCATCGCTCACGGCTTGACCATAGTTATTTCATTATCACATCACATCTGCACTTGATTACGAAAAACGAACGTATTCCGCCATTACTAAATTCTGAGCCTATTCAACGTGCGCCTCTGGTTGATTCAGGGACTACTCATTTCATCGTCAATAAGCGGGACACCCCCTGGAGTTTCCAGAGCTGAGTAGAAGACCGTGGTCTATGTCCTAATCAGTCGCACTACCATTCTACTTCTCCAATCGCTGCGCTGCTAAACAAGGATAGACGGACTATTCTACATCAGCTATCTCTTTCTCAAGTTCGTACAAACTTGTAATGAAGGAAAGATAGCGAACGCGCAGTCTATGTAGTATATGTCTATGGTCCTAATTAATTGGTGTGCAATCTTTCAATATCCGAAAGGAGAAAAGACGAACTTCTTGTTGTAACTCGGAGTTTGATATGTGTAATCATAAAAAAAGATAAAACATTGATTAAAAAAAAATCGGCTACAGAAAAATACAACGCTCACGATGTCTAACTGACAATGAAAACAGATTGAAATTAACGCCATGGCATGGACCATCCTGCCGTCATCGTGCTATATTTTCATCTATAATTATCTGCAAAAATGATACCATAGAAAGAACACGTTGTGCACAGTTCACGAACTCTGTGCCACTATATGGAGCAATTATGGCAACATGGAGTTGCAATATAAAATTACAGCATCCCTGGTAAAAAATAAATTATAGAAACTGATACAGATCGATATAATTTGAATGGGATTTAATCGTATGGTATCATTTCTATCTATTCGGACTTTGATCAATTTAGAGAAATTAAATCGTTGTTATTAGTTTCCTATAGTTTTTGCTTTCTATGGGTTAATTACGATAGATACGATATCGGTATGTATGGTGCACCACGATTTATAATATTTTGTATTCAATTTACATTTCGTCACTTGTAATTTTTTATCAGTTTGTGATGTTATATTGTAAATATATGATTCAACATTAGTCCTTCGCATTCAAAGAGGCATCAATAGACTGACCCTATCATTTTCTATCGTCTCACAATTACAGAAAGTATACCAGAATTAATCGGTTCTTAATAAAATTTCGTTCTTACCACTGCAGAGAGAACAATGACGAAAATCATAACTCCTAGAGGTACAAAAATGTACTCGACGCCTTCGGGTGGTCCAAATTCATCAAAAGGATCGACTGTGGTTGTCGAACTGCATGTCTTGTTGGTTGTGTTAACTGCATTTGTGGTACTGGTAGTTTTTGTCGAATTCCACGTAGCTTGCGTGGTCTGAGCCGTCGTCAGTGGGGCTTCCGTATAAGACTCTGTGGTTCCGTTTAAGACGATTTTCGTCATTTCTGTCGTGACCCTCGCGATTTCTCGCAACAAACTCGTGACGGGAACGGTGTTCGTTGTATTTGGGTCAGCCATGATTTTACTCTCAACACTAGTGGACCAACAGAAAAGAAAAATCGCTTAATGTAAAGGCAATTATGACGATGAAACAGAAAAGGTTCAAGAAAATTCCTGGAAATCCTTTTTTGCCAATATGCGTGATAAATAAACTTGTATATAAGATTTTGAACCATTTATCGAAATTTAAAAAAATTGGGAAGCGCTTGAAATTTCTATTAAATGTATTTCAAATAATCAAAAAATTCATATCGTATGAAAAAAGCTCATCAAAAGTCTATTTATTTTCATTATTAATTTTCATTGACTCTTGGCGATCTATTTATTCCGATGGAATTTTGCGAAGCACTTCTCGGGTGTGAGATCGTGATCGCTAGATTCAAAGCGCGCGAAACTGAAGTCTAATTCAAGTTTCGCTAATGCGAATTACGAAGACTGCCCGTCATTGTTGGGCAGTAGTGATGCGGTCGAGCGAGACGAGCGAGAAAAAGTCGAGATGAAGACGAAGTCTCGGAATTTGACAGCTTGATTGTCATTTCAATTCGAGATTATCGACATAGCAAGATTTTTCTCTCGTTCTCGTCTTGAATTTCGCTCGAAATCTCGTCTTGACAGCCGGATATTGTTTTTCTTTATTTCCCTATTAACTTCGCTATTTTTAAATTATTTCTAAAGATATTAATGTTCCAGAAAATGGATAACGCTGAGAAGAATAGAGTAAATTGTGAAATTATTTATATCAAATATCTGGTGCTGTTATTGTAGCTTTGAATCAATTGAATTATTAAATCATTGGAGTACATCCACCGCTACATTAAAGATGAAGGTCACATTTTTTGTTCAATAATAAAGAAAGTTTTTTCGCTAACTTTCTGAGTTTCCAGGATGATGGTTTCATAATGATAGATGTTTAGGTCAGTTTTTAGGTAGACCTCACTATGTACAGGACACCTTTTGAGATCTAAGTCAGTTTTCAAGGACGATTCCATGTCTACGATGTCTACGATGATATCTAGAATTTCAGAACAATTCAAAGACATCCGTAGTTCCCGTGTAATTCGAGACTCAAATCCATTTTAACGTAGTTGTTGTATTTAAACTTGACCTGAACCTTGGAATCTACGGAGACGACGTATCAGAACGTCGATCTGATACGTATTTAATTTCGTTGGCGAAGATTTCCGTGATTCATCGAAACTTTTTTGCTCGGTGTAATCCTTTTACACTAGAGAATCAACGTTTAAAGCCCTTGGAAGTCGACATGGATACTTCCATGTCGATATTTCGGGAAGCTGTAAGGCACACAACTTCATTTTCGTGGTCGATGGCACAACCTAACGGAGCAGATCCTATCATATCGTGCGATACTGTCGCATTCAGAACCATAACATAGCCTCTATTTTGTTGACAGTTTATCTGTCATAAGTTTCAAGATCTCGCTCCATCTCATTTGTTATTTTAAGCAAGATCGAGCGAGACTATGATTTTTTTTCATACCGCAAGTTCGAGACGAGAACTTCAGACAAATCACAAACGCAAGAAAAAACGAGCGAGATTCGACATAATCTCGTTTCGAGCCGCATCACTATTGGGCAGTCTCGCTGAATGCTCGGAGTCCGCGCGGAGGGGTTTAACGAACACCCCACTGTTAAGAGCCATCAAGCGCATGCATACGCAGCGCCAGTGGCAAAAAAAGAAACTAAAATAAACAGTAAATTTTTGTGCCCAAAATACGGCTAAATAAAGAAAATATCGCATAAACAAATAGCAAAAATGAATTCCTTGATTAATGTACCATGGGTGTCAACTAGGTATTTTTGCAGGAAATTATTATAAAAAGCACAATAAGTGAAAAACTCTGGGACGGCCGAACGCTGCCCCCCACCCCATTTTACTGCGATTATAGAATTAATTTTATTTAATACTTTACAAGCACCGTGTATCAAATACCGTAGTTGAGACCCATGCATACTACCGCTCTGCATTTATGAAAAAAATTTCATGCAATTCGGATGTTTCATCGAGTCATATTTTGGGCACAAAAATTTGAGATGATATCCGCTATATTGGAGGACCGTGAAACGATGCTACAGGCATGCCGCATGAACTCACGGGGCCCTGGGCATCGTGCACATGAAACTTCATGCAATATTTTTCTGAGCGAGAAAGCATTGTATTGAAGAAGGTTTTCAGAGTTGATGCTTTTTCTCTATCGATAAGAGGATACATTGCAAGTAACGCGCAATATATATTCAATCCAATATACATCAATAGATATTATAATAAATAAAATGTAACTGCATTTTCCGATTTGTTTGGACATTTCTCCACTTCATATTCTAGAAAAAGAAATTGTGAAAAAGAAACTTTCGTTTTCGCATTTTTTCACTCATCCTTCAAAGACGTTCTTAGTCCAGTAGTTCAGTGACGTTCTTGGAAAGCGAATCTTTCGTTTTCACGGGAAAGCATTGTTTCCAAGTTCTCAGATCGTTACAAATCTAAATTGAGGGCTATATTACAATCATAGTTCGTCGACGGGCTAAGCTCTGTGATTGGTGCACAGACAAGACTTCGTAAAGCAACATAATATGCTCGAATAAGAGTTACGGATCAAACGGTCCTTCTTAGGACCACCAAATTTATCTAACGAAGGCCATCTCTTGCAATCGTATTGCA
Organism: Ephialtes manifestator; assembly: GCA_963970395.1. NCBI lineage: Eukaryota > Metazoa > Arthropoda > Insecta > Hymenoptera > Ichneumonidae > Ephialtes > Ephialtes manifestator. The sequence continues at coordinate 15,572,919 of OZ019968.1, read as the reverse complement.
ATAATACTCAAATATGTTATATTTATCGATTTGTTTTTGTATTTCTTTACTGATCCTTCAAAAACACGTTTTAAAAGAAACATTTTATTTATCCCCTGTTTCCTTTATCGTTACTGAGAATGTGAGAAAATAAAATGTTTCGTTGTCGTCGAGCTGATTGGCTCACGGCGATCAGTACTTGGATGGGTGATCGCTCATTTATTGAATCTATTATGCGTCACAACGGTGCTAGAAAGAGAGCATTGACAGTTTCCCGTATACTTTCAAGCACAACGGCAAAAATAATAACAACTAACGAAGCATTTATGAATTTGTTTTGGGATTTGTACCTTTCCCCGTCCTATAAAACCGAATGAAAAAAGAAACACTTTTCATCAGGGATCTCATATATATATATATATATATATATATATATATATATATTATCGTCAATGACATTCTTACAAAGCGAATGTTTCTTTTTCAGCAAAATGTAGCATTTTCAAATTCTCAGCTTGTTACGAATCTGCATCGAGGTGCTGTGTTACACTCGTAGGATGGCTACGGGACAAGCTCTGTGATTGGTCCGCTTGAGTTTCTTGTATGCTCTAGTAAAATATACGAAGAAAATAAAGAATAAATTCTAACGAAAAATGCATCGACATGTTTAGAAATTTCGCTAGTATTTTTACTCTATAAAAGCAAATAATAAATAACAACGTTTTTATTCGCGATTTCTGACATATTTTATCGTCACTGGTATCCAGAAAACGTAAAAATTACGTTTTCGTCGAAAGGTTTCGTTGAGAAGCATCGTTTTCAAGTTCTGCGATGATAGCAGTTCCAGCGAAGCTCTGATTGGTGCGCCGGTGGTGCGTCTCTAAAACATTACACTACAATCCAAAGAAGCAACTCAAAACTGACGGCTCTTCTCAGAGCCACCAAATAAACCCAACGTAGACATCTTTTATCGTAAATGTAATTACCTATAGAAAGTAATTCATTCATGTATGTTTTTCCGTATTTTTCCACTGAACCTTCAGTAACACAAATATTTTTATTCCTTCGCTGTTTTGGAATGAATAACAATATTTCTTATCGTGCTTCTCTGGAAATAAGACTTTATTTTCGTCTATAAGACTTGAGAAGCATCGTTTTCAAGTTCTTGGATGATAGCAATTCCAGCGAAGCTCTGATTGGTGCGCCGGTGGTGTATCTGTAAAACATCATAGTACACTCCAAAGAAGCATCTCAAAACAGACGGCTCTTCTCAGAGCCACCAAATAAACCCAACGTAGACATCTTTTATTGTAAATGTAATGACCTAAAAAAAGTATGTACATTACAAACATTTTTATTACTTGGAAAAAAAATGTTTACTTTTTGTCAACAAAAATAGAAAAAAAAAAAAATTGCACATGACAGGTCTCGAACCTGCAACCTAAGGATTGCTAACCAAGTGCCCTGCGCCCTCGGCCACTTGAGGTTTTGAAAGTAATAAATCGTATATTCCTCATATCGTATCATAAGCTGCTATAGATTTCAAGCTCAATGATTCCGAGAACGTTTGAGTGGCACATGCGAGTGGTATTCTTGAGGCGAATTGTTATGTATTTACCATAGCTTATGGTAGTTTATCACGAATACAACATATATATACTTTTAATTTGTGTTTAGGATGTTTCATGTTCTCGCATATTCTCAGAGACTTTGAAATACATCGGAAACAGGATGAAATGTTTGCTATATAATGTCTTTGATGTTTATTAGGTTGTTGATTACTATTACAATACAATTGCAAGAGATGTCTACGTTAGATAGATTTAGTGGTCCTGAGAAGGACCGTTTGTTCCGTTGCTCTTTTTCAAGCTTATTCCAGTGCTTTACAGAGTTCTAACAGCGGACCAATCACAGAGCTTCGCCAAAGTTGCAATCGTGCAAGAACTTGGAACCGATGCTTCTCAACGAAGTCTTTCGACAAAAATGAAATTTTTACTTCTAACGGATCACACAGACGATAACGTATGTCTGAAATCGCGAATCAAAACGTTTTCATCTATTATTTGTTTTTATACGACAAATAGTCAAATGTCGAAACGAGTCGATACATTCTTCTATTCATTTTTACTATCAATTTATTTTTTACCATTTTTCTATAACTGAACAGGTAATACGACTAATTCTTTATAAAAAAAACTACGCCGCACTCAGCAATGAGGTTCACAGCTATTTACGATTCAGATTACAGTCATCCGAGTACTTACCGTGAAACGAGGTACTCGACGAAAGTAAAGTTTTATTTTCAGAGAAGCACACTGATGATAAGAAATATTGTTATTCATTCCAAAACAGCGAAGGAATAATAATATTTGTGTTACTGAAGGATCAGTGGAAAAATGCGGAAAAACATGCATGAATAGGTTACTTTATGTAGGTAATTACATTTACGATAAAAGATGTATACGTTAGATTCATTTGGTGGCTCTGAGAAGAGCCGTTTATTTTCAGTAACTTATTTCGAGAGTACTGCGATGTTTATGCGATGTTACATATTCCCTACCGGCGGACCAATCACAGAGCTTCGCCAAAGTTGCAATCGTCCAAGAACTAGACAACGAAAGCATCGTCTGACTAACAGCAATTGCGCGGGGCCCCGCTGTTTTCAGGAAAAACGCTCAGCCCTGAGACGCCGCGGTAAAGTCGCTACTTCGGGCGCTCGCCGAGAGAGGCGGTGCCCGAAAAAAATAGTTGGTCACGTGCGCTTGATGGCTCTTAAGTAGCTGCGAGAAGGACGCTATTGGCTTTCGCTCGTTGCCGGACTCTCGATCGTTGTCGGGACTCTCCGGTCCCGACTCCGACATCTAGCGAGAGTGTATTGTAGAAGTACGAGAAAGCGAACATTCCACGAAGGTTAGGAAATAGCGCACGAAGAGGCGCCACAGCAACATGAGGCGAAGTCGAGTAGTGTTGCTTTCAGAGCAAAAGAAGGTGCGAATATCATATATCATATCGTTCTTTTTTTAACAAATTACTGGAAAGTAGCGTTTAGTGTCTGTAACGGGTGTGCGGAAAAGAATCGTTATGTATGCATGCACAGCTATTTCGTGCACACCTTACTACAATATTCTTTTCCCGCCACGCTTCCAGGCACGGAATGCGGGACTTTACAAGCTCCTGTGAGCACAGCTCAGGCTCACTTATAATTAGAATAATCGAACTATCTCTCAAGCCTCATTATTGCAACTGACACTTGAGAGATCTTCGCTTGAGCCAGCTCTGCTCCTGTAAAGTCCCGATATTGCATCGACACAGTCAACTATTCACTCCTCTTTAAAAAATATTGGCCTCGATATTGCATCGATACCAGCATTTAACTCCTCTCACTTTATCCCAAACATTGCCTGAGAGAATTGAGAATCTCATCCGTGTCATTGCGCCTCCACTGGGATCTCTACTGCTTCCTTATTTCTGTACTGGACTTGGCATTGCGACAAGTCTCGTACAGAAGAAAGGTAAACACTGTCCGTCTCATTCCAACTTCGCGCGTGAGCCTGAGTATCGCACTCACACTCACCCGCGTCTGCTGATTCGAGTTTATGACCCAGCTTTGGCTTAGGCGTGGCCCGGTATTACGCGAATCATCGAGACATACAGGCGATAACCCCGAGCTTCATAGACGATCTAATATTTTCGAGTCACTTAACCGTTTATATTGGCGTCGTATCTCTGTGCAAGGATACCACACACTAAAATCATTTAAAACCTGTGAGTTTAAAATCACTTAATTGTATTCCGGATTTTCCTTTTTTTGTATTATTATTATACAGCCTCTTGCATAGTGGTAGCTTAGTTAAGTGGAATAATTTAATCGGAGCTTCCGTAAGAAATTCTTGAGATAGCCCAACTCGTACGATTGAATGATTTTCACTCGATCTTTTCTATTATTGTGTAATTTAAGTAGACTATTAGGATGATAGAATAGCTAAATAAATGTCGCCTAGTTTCCTCCTGAAATACTTGAGATAGCCCAACTTCTTGGTTCCATTTATCAAGAGTCGCGGTAGCGACTCGACGCCAAGTTAAAAAAGATAATTTAATCGGAGCTTCCGTAAGAAATTCTTGAGATAGCCCAACTCGCACGATTGAATGATTTTCACTCGATCTTTTCTATTATTGTGTAATTTAGGTAGACTATTAGGATGCTAGAATAGCTAAATAAATGTCGCCTAGTTTCCTCCTGAAATACTTGAGATAGCCCAACTCCTTGGTTCCATTTATTATCTTCCACTAAATCCCTTGTAGTAGGAGCATTCATTAAATATTTAATTGAGAAATTAAGAAATCTCTTGATGAAAGCTATAATAGCATCTTGTTTACATTTCCTATGATGAGAACCACACACCGCACGTTGCATCTCAGAGGATTAATCTGAACAACCACTACCTAAATTGTCCCTACGAAACTCTAGCGTTTTTACTAAATAAAACGTGCTATTAAACTCACTTGGCCTTGAGCACGGCAAGCTCCGTGTAAGTGCGTCTTGCTTCTTACACGAACCTTAAAATCAATTTTGCCTCTTTCAGGAATTTCCTGCTTATAATAATCTTTTGAAACTACGTTTCTCCTAAACTCTAAACCTTTCTCGCACCAATGATGAATAAGTGCTCATTGCGTTGTTGGCAAACGAAATATCTGAGGTGATCATCCTATATCCTTCACCCTATTGCCCTGGTCCGGTACCGACCTCTCTGGTTTCCACCTTTTCATATGGAAATAGGGGATAATTAGCGCTTTTTTTACTTCTCTAGAATTCTAACATTAGAATTCGGTAAGAGGGAAAGCGTAATTTGTTACATTACATACTGCTTGAATAAACAGGAAGACGTTGCGCGATTCTATGCTACACTCAGAAAAATGTATGGTTGCCTGAGACGACAACAATGCCTTTATGGTTCCCGCAACTGTAAACACCTGAACCGGCTGCCAAATGATGGTGCCCGTGACTATTTATGTAGTAGAACACACTATTTTGACATTGTTATCCCCTGAATTTTTCTCAGTGTATTTTGCACTATTGATATCTCTGGGAATAAGGGATTCTTTAGAAATTGCTTTCGAAGCGGTGTGTAAATAGGACAATTGCGGATAATATGTTCCAACGATTCTAATTCTCCCAGATTACATATTGGATATATAGTTTCCTCATCAATTTTGTACCTTATGGATTTTATTCTAAAATATAAAACTTTTCTTCCTGCTAGTCGACACTGAGCTACTGCTCGCACGTACGTTTGTGGTTGGTTCTCTAGGAGGTATTTTTGAAATTTATTCAATTCTAAATTTGTGATAAACTTGTATCGTGAGTTGTACGTTGAGTCCTGAGCTCGTCTTTTGTCACTTTCTAGTCGCTGGTCTGTTATTTTCTTAAGCATGTGGTCATTTGAGGTTGTCTCTTTTGAAGGGTTAATGGCTAGATTTCCGATGGCTGTATTCTCCCAATATTGAATTAAGCAGAGTGACCCAGTTTCGTTTTCCATCATTTTGTTCGGTCAAGTCCTCCGCTACCAGACAGCTGTACATGATTTTCGGGAAGTGATCATTATTCATTTCTAGGATTTTACACTAAAATGTGAGTGCTCTTTTGACCACTAGTTTCGCCAGCGACGTCACCTCGGTCTGTAGCCTGATGAGGTGCACTGGTGGGCATCTTGGAAGCCCCAAAAATTGTTTGAAAAACCCTGACTGTACTTTTTCTAAAGATTCTAAGTGCGTCAGCCCCCATATACCCGCACCATATAAGAGTGGTGCTGTTACAACCTTTGAATACAGTGTCATCCTACGTTCCGAACTTTGAAGCTTCATAACCAACATGTTGGACCAGATTGATCTTATTTTGGCATTTCTATAATTTAAAATCAATGTTTTTAGTAGCCCTGGCAAGCTGTGTCACAGACTTTTTAATCGGTGTTCTAAGCGGTCTCGATTAGTCCTTGTTTCACCTACTTTAACTGACGTTTTAACCGAATTTGTTGTTTTTAAGCGATTTTTATTAGTGAAGTAACCGATTGTAACCGAATTAAAAAAAAAATCAATTTTATTTGGTGAATTCAACCGATTTTAACTGACAATTTAACCAAACGAAACGTTTTTAATCGACTAAAATGTCGGTTAAAGCCGGTGACACAGGGGGCTAATCGAGATTTATCTTTTCTCGGTTAAAAAATCGGTTTACTTCAGTTATTCTTGATGAGCATCTGTGTCACCATAGGTGACACAGCTTGCCAGGAAGAGGTAATGACTGCGATTGCTTCGTATTTTTTTGTGTTTCGTAGTACTTACATTTTAATCTAACGTATGTTAACTCTCTAATGAAACTTTTGGTTGAGGTTGTAGTTATGAAATATCCTTGAAGCAGTACAATTTTTTATTTACTGTATCAGTATGATGCAATTTTGGATCAAAAAGATCTTCTTAATTCTAGCTGTAACTGAGAATATAACATTCTCTGGCACCTTTCTCCACGTTCCCTCAACTATCTCCCAGGGCGCCGACCGCCTTAAGACGACGCGAATAAAACAATAATGCTGATTTGACTAGGCCACTGGCTATTTCGACAGTAGTTTCGGGATCCCTCGACACTGAAAGCATCAATACATTTCAATATTGTAGGTCAAACTGGAACAATTAACAGCCGGCTAGTCATTCGTGGCGCTTCAAGGAGTGGTGCTAGTCGGCAGAAATACAGTCAGCTTAATGAATTTCTTCAACAAATGTTTAGTACATTTGCAATGACCGATGTTTTTAAGAAGGCAAAATGAGTCATATAAGCCCTGATATTTATTTAGAGAGTGAATCAGATGATACACCTCAGTTTATCTTGAATTTGTGCAGTACCTTCCCTTTTTTTAAGTTTAAAATTGTTATCTGTACCTTACAAATGTGTACGTCTTTCTGGGGGGGGGGGGGGGGCACCACCTTCTAGAAAGACGTACCCCCCTCCCCCCCTCCCCCAAGAAAAATATACAAGTACACATACAAGCAAAGACATACACACAAGGGGGTTTCATCCCCTACACCCCATGCGCCTTCCTTCACCGTCCATCTTACTTCGCCGCGAAAATTTGGGCTCTTCAATGCGTCCTTCACATACGGGATGGAAAGAAAGAATGTTCGTCATATCACTGACGTGATATGCCACTTTAGGCCTCGTGTTCGCTTGCGTGTCTCCTCGGCTTCGTCGCGGCTTGGCTGCTGCAACGACTTAACCTCGATCGTAAAAGTGGCATATCATGTCCTTGTCACGAAAAGTATTATTTCAAGCACAAAAATTACCCTCAAGCCTGCAGACTACTCGCAGGTTATTCGCGGCTTGAGGATTTCCTTAATATTAATTAAATCTATGCTCAATATAACGAATTTTCTGATACGAAATATTTCCCCAATCGCGATATTTTTCCTACAGATCTTGACTGATTATTAATACTACAGTCGTTTTGCTTGCGTAGAAATAATCTTTCGATACGACAGTTCGATTCGGCGATTAGCAACTTAACTATTCTTCAATAATAGATGTTATTTTCCTCGCGAACTCGGCCTTGTCTGGCGATACGAAATTGCCAAGATACTTCCTTGGAAAGTCGTTCCCGCATGACATCTCGAAATTCCGAGAGCTCACTAACTACTATACTAACATAATTTTGGAGCAACTAATGAAATTATGACTACTACGCGGGCAGAATTATGACGATAATGAAATTCTATCACAGCTAAATATTCGATCGTCGAACGCAAAGCCGTTACGCAAAACAATGCGGGGTGAAGAGAAAGAAAATATATGTATATATTTTTTTATATTTTGCATCCCCCCCCCCCCCCCCCCCCGTCTGTAGGCATTACGCCTATTGCAGGGTCGGCCCGGGTCAGTAGCCAGTCCTCCCTGGGGGTCTGGTCCGGATCAGTAACCAGGCCCCCATGTGGCCGCATCCGACTTTCGGCTCTATATCATATTCATCATAGCATTTCTGCCATGTGGATAGGGAAACTGCGGAAAACCTATGCCGATATAGCCAGTTTCGAGTTCGCCTCACGGTACCGGAGCTACGTCACGTTTTGTCGAGAATGTAAACACGGACTACAGCTGTTTACATGTACCCCCATGGGTAGAAATACCTGGGTCTCAAGTATACATTTGAAGCGTCATAGCGTCCGTATTTTTATTATCGACGAAAATCGGCAGCACCGGGTTTCGAAGCCGCGAACTACCGATGTTCTGGACTAGAGGGCAGTACACTAACCACTAGACCACCGCACCGGTGAATAATGAAATATAAATTATTTAATTTTTAGAGAAAGTAAAAAATGATAAGTAATAACAAGAATCACGGTATTGACTCGACGCAAAGTCAAAAAATTAATAAAATTGTTTGAATGGAAATATTAAGTGCAGCGGAGAAACTAAACAGTGCTGTGAATGAATAAAGCCTTTAAATAAATAATAAAGTTCTTTACTTAAAGGCTTTATTCGCTTACAGCATCGTTAACTGACTATTTAACTATTTTTAAAAAACTGAAATAAATATTAGATCTCAACTTAATCTTCTGAGCTACACATTTAAGTTTCTAAAATTAAAAAATGCGTTTATTATAGTAAAACATTTAAATCTGAAGGAAAATAGGAGTGTCGTTTAGCCACCCGCTGTTACAGAAAGGGTTAATAAGTGCAATTAGTCTCTAATTAAGAATAATGACATGCTTTTAAAATACAGACTATTCTTATATCTATAATTGCAAGCGTCGACTTTTTATTGTCTATTTCACAGCTTATTTCAACAAAAAGGCATAAGTTGAGCACCGCTGTTTCTCCAAAAAAATGTAATGCGGTACAGTAGACTCTCCGATAAGCTAAGTTCCGAATAGTTAAGGCACTCTGATAAGTTAACGATTAACGCTCTACTAAGTTAAGATTGACCCTTTTCTGAGCTCTTTCCACCTGTTGGCCGGGAAGCGTATTACCCTTTCTATTTTACACTACTTGCGGTCGAACGCGTTGCTTTTGCAGGAGTGCCAGAGAGGTAACGCGGGAGTTAGTTTCGTGCGAGACAAGCGCCGATGGAAGACGCCCACTGCACTTTTTCCTGTCTCGTCGTTGGGTCGAGATCTGGAGTTATGGTCATTTTTACCCCTGGACGTACCTTCCGTTTTGACGTGCGACGATCTGAGGAAAGGGGAATTTCCCGGCTGAAAGGGCGCCCGGGAGGGCTTGCGCAAGTAGTGGGAACTTTAACTTATCGGAATGGCTTAATCGGCTTTAGTTCCCGCGACCTTAACTTATCGGTGAGTGTACTGTATTACATTTTCGAAAATAGGATTCTGCCGCCACCTCTCTTTTGTGGCGCTTCGAGCAACTACAATTTCGGTCGGTATTGCAGTTTCGGAGATTTTGGCGTTTGGGGACTTTGGTACTAACCCGAAATTGCCCATAATTTATCGACTAATTTTAGTCCGTGAACTTCCATGTTCCTTGCTTATGAGAGAACAATTTCGTTCAGTGCTATAAAGGTTCTTCCACAGCTCAATGTGGCCCCACCTCAGCCTGCTGTGACGGTAACTTCCGTGGACCGGCCAACGTTGCTCTTCTGTACGTCGTGTGGGCATCCTGGTTGGAAAGATGCCACATCTTGGCACAGAAACGTCGAGGAATAGATTTTGCCGAGGGGTGCTCGCTCCTCCAAACGAAAACTCCCTCCATATAACTTAAACATCCTTTACTCTAGTTGTAAAGTACTATTTAGGGAGGTTGGTCAGTCGGTCCATGATACCCAGAATGCATTGCGCGGCTCCAATAGAGACAGCATTCACGGTAAGTTAGTTGGCATTAGCAGCGGCGCGGGGTAAGCTACGCTTCTTTTTTTTGTGAATGTTGTCAGTATTGAAGCCGCGCAATGCATTCTGGGTATCCTGGATCGGCTGACCATACCTCCCTAAATAATACCTTACAACTTCTAGTTGGACAGAGCACAGCGCCACAGCGGAATCTTTTTCGGCCGTTCGCATCATTCTGACTTAATTTTGAAGTTCGTTAACGAAGTGGTTGGTTTCGTCGGGAAATCCAACCTATACCCGGCATCCACTCCGAGTGAAGATGAGACTTAAAATTCCTGTAGCCCAGAATTAAGGGCTCACAGAAACAACAGATTTTTCTTTTGGGATTTGTGAGCGACAATATTAGTGGTAATAAGTTGCAATCGAGGAGACAAGCTTTGGCAGTTCTATTCCATTATTGCAAAAATCTCAAGCTGTCCATCCAGTCTTGTGTTGAAACTGCTGTTGATGAACTTGATCATTTTTTGGGAAAATGCACTAATGTATACATTAGTGATATATGTATATACTAATAGAAGAGGAGTCTCATTCATCGAAGAATATAATAGTTATATTAATGCAACAGATGCAAAATATTTGCCGCAATTTGTATAACAGCATAAATGAAAATACCCTAATTGTAATAAAAAATTATTGTCAACTGATTTAGCGACCTTTCTTATTGGAACATCCATAAACACATGAAAGTTGGAGTTAGGATGGAATAAAAAATTCCAATATTTATTCAGTAGAAATTGAGAATTCTTGCCGAAAAACTGTTAAAGGAAATGCAAGCGTATCTTCAACCGATCGAGCGGCACACGCTCGGCATCCATTTCCTACCAACATCGTCTTCTCTTCGTTTGTTTATTGTTTTCTGAGGGCCTGTGTCTGTCTTATGTTATGTGAACGTTGGACGTAATAAAGTTACTCGTCGCTTACAAAAAAACATTGTCGATCTCTCCGTAATTTCCGCGGCATCTGGTTTTAACAAAAACTCAGTCATGTGTGAAGCTTTCACGGTTGAATGAGAGATGGAATTCGGTTTGAATTACAAATATGAACTTTCATCGGCGTAAAACTACGAATCCCAGCTACAAACATTCTAACTAAAATATCAAGCTCACACAGATCACCTTGGAATTCAAAAGATCTGGTAAATACAGTCACCAAATAGTAAATTGGGCACAAACGCTGCAAGGTAACCAATAACGATGACGGCGACTACAAAACTTTCACAGCCCTGAGATCTCAGTGCATTAAAGTTCTATGGTGTTTCGTGGATACTTATCAAGAAGCTCTGCATAGATAGTTCCACTAAAATCTCTTGAAGCTCAGAGAATTGGCACCAACCCCATTGGAATCGAAATGGTTTCTAACGGAATCGATGAGCTTTTTGTCATATTAAGCGCCCGAGTCTCTTTATATAAGTTTTGACATTTGACATAAACAAAAAATTGCAATGCATGAACTTGGACCCGATCCCAGTATGTCTGACGACGACACCGGCGACCACTCAGATTACGAATAAATCGCTAACAATGAATTTTGCATTTGTCGTCCGTGAACTTTTTAATTTTTAGATCAATCGGTATAATGGGATTTTTTAAGCAGGAAGAGTGCGGTCTCCCCCCCCCCCCTTCCCCCCATTATGTCTCTCGACGACACAGTCGTATATACCGGTGAGGAGGCAGTTGAACTCATTGCTGATTTTTTAAAGTCCTCTTACTCAAATTACGATACTTCAATGAACCGATCAGTATCTACGCTGGTAACCACGAATATCCCCTAGCAATCCCGAAAACTTTCATTTTTCCTAAAAACAACTGTCAAAGGATCATAAAAATAACGCCCAATATAAGTTGTTTTTCGCACAGAAAAACCTTTCGGAAATGGTCAAAATGACCTTCGAATAACCAAACCAAAAAAAGTAATAGTTACGTTTTTGTCACTGGAAGCAATAACTTATATATAACTTATATATAATTTTAGAGGTAAAGTTGTTTTGGCGGTAAGTTATTGGTTGTAACGATGAAAAAGTAACTATCAGATTCTTATGGTTTGGTTATTTCGAAGGCCATCATTTGGAGGTTTTATGGTCACTTTGACAGTCGCCGTGATTGCTAGGGTCTCAAACGCGAAGAGGAAGTCTTTCGCAAAGGCTCTTGAACCCAACAAAGATCCAAGTCCAGACGGCGTCTCGCCATCCATTCTGAAAGTGTGCTCAGGGGTGCTTTCCAAACCAACCACAGCACTCTTTAATAAATTACTAAGGTCGAATCATTTCTCGACAACTTGGAAACTGAGCTATATCACGGCTGTTCATAAGAACGGTGCCAAATTACAGAACTTCTGTTTTTCCACCTGAAAAGACTATTCGTCGAAAAACAACATGGTTTTCTATTCAGTAGATCTGTACCGAGTAAACACAGGCATTATTGCCTGGACGTTACATTAAAAAAAACATGTAAGTTGCAATGTCCGACTCAGCGATATTACATTGTTATATGACGTATTTTATAACCGATATGTAATCGTTATATTGTACGAAAACGTAACCAATAAATAACCGTTATATAATTGCAATATGAGATTCATCTTACGTAATTGTGGGTTTTGCAAATTCTATCCGGACGAAAAACTATACATTATTCTTCCAAGTATATTATAGTACGATTCAAAAGTTTATCCGGTCGAGTAACCGTATGAAGCGATGAGGCAGCGACTTGAAGTCAAGTATGAAAATAAAAGTATCGGCATCAAAACCGACGTTCTTTCAAACGCGTCCCGCTGCCGCTTTCTTATTTTTCCATAGTGCCCTTTACCAGATGTTTTCAAATTACTACATAAAATCGCTAGTCGAAAAATTTTAAGGATGGATGCTACTTGAACTATTATCATTTTTATAATTTGTCCTTCCGTTATTTCCAAATGCTCATCCCGATTCAATACCCATCGGACATTCACCTTCATATTTGTCTACCCGTTTCCGCATTCACATTATTGCAACAACTTGTGTTCTACTTCTTTCCCAATTTCTTAGTAAGTTCGATGGTCCCATGCACCACGCGAAGTCAGCATTTTCGGGCCTGTCGACGGCCACTAGTTACCCCACTTTACTCTCACCTAAGCCTTCCTGCTTACCTTTATTAAACCAACTAATCAGTCTTCATGCGATCATAAACCAACAGTGTCTTAAATACATTAAAATTGTTCAAGTTTAGAGTTTAAGTATAAATCAAATATAATAATTATTAAAGCATGATAATTCGAAATTTGAGTTTCTACTCTTAACCGAGCAAGATCCCAAATAATATTAATAATAAACCCTCCCCGAGTCAAAATTTTAACCCTCGGTTAGCCCTCCGGGAATGCCAAATCCTTTGATGAGGCAAAAGACGATACCGGTTTCACCCTCCGTACAGCCGTCAGTGACCCTGCTTGGAGGTTCAACCGTTACTTGCCACCCTCCGTAGAGTTTTCCTCACTCCGTGTAGAGCCTCCGAAGGCCTACTCGCCCTATCCTTAGACCCTCCTACGACCTACTCACCCTAAATGAGGTATAGAACCCCCGTTGAGCCTATGTAACCTATTGAAATCCAGATAACCCTACTTAAGCTACAAACATAGAAAAAAATACGTGCCGTGATGAAAACTCACGAAGAGTTCAACATCTTATTGGTGTGAATTATACATGTTGAGGAATCCAAACTAATTCACTCGTTACGATAAATCCAGAAAAAGTTTCTTACTCATTATCGTACTTTCTTCACATGTAATTGTACTGACAAAGCTATATCTTCCTTGACGCTTCGAGCGAATAATCTTTTTTTATTTATATTTTTTCTTTATTTTTTTCCGCACTTTCTTAGACGATTCATATTTCGGACAAAAATCGATCAGATTCACATGCAAGAAGATATAGATGTATGTGAATCTAATTTGATTTTGTCTTTAATTTTAAAAAAGCAATATTAATAATTTGTAACAAAACAGGAAACAATTTTTATAGTTCGTTGGTATCTCACATCACTTTCAAATGTTACATGTTTTAAATAGAGATTGTTCCTTTTATCGAAAAAAAATGTATATAAAAATTTGTTGATATTAAATAAGAATATATTATATCTATGGCATTATAAAAAGTTTAATATACGCTTTTGTTTTTCTGAATTTGATTTTTATATTCATAATATAAATAATTATACTTCCATTGATGTTTGGGTTAACGGAGGGTGTAATAGTGTATGTTGAAGGTACTTTTACAGGGTCAACAAAGGGTACGGAGATTTCTGTGGTAGGCTTAGAGGAGGCTCTGGGAGGTTCTATGGTAGGTTCTATGAAGGTTTTTTAAGGTCTGCTTCACCCTCCGTGACCCTCCGTTAAGTCGAGATGTCTACTTTCTGCCATTTGGGGAGTCTGGTAGGGTGAAATTCAAATGATACCCTCCTTCCACCCTGCAGAGTGCCTTCTTTCACCCTCCAGACTACGGCAGTAGATCTCAGTCATTTTAGGTTAAAAGGAGGGTAAAAATTTCGACTCTGGGTCGTCTCGTTAGCCCGAGATGTAACAATGGAAAACGGTCAGATCCATTATTATATCTTTTTTAAAATCTATTGAATACATTTTATGGTATTAAAATCGGTTGGGCCAATGCTGATATATAATTAATCTATAGTTCGGCCGAATCTCTTTATCAAAATTTTCTATACATGCACACTAGGGTGGTTCAAAAATGAGCTTTTTTTAAAATCTGGACGCTCATGGAATATGATGTGCCTTTTGCGTAAAAAAAATAGTACGCGTCAGCCCCGGCTCGAAAAAAAATGTTTACTACTGCCTCAAGGCCGTTGAAAATCCGAAAAAACCGCATTTTCGCTAATTAAAAAATGCAAATATCGGGCTGCTCTTCTAGATTAATCTTCCATAATTCAATCAAAACTGTTCTGTTCAATCGGAAGACTATGCGATTTTTTTACAACTGCCTCATCATGGTTGAAATGTTGTCAATTTTTTTTTTTTTTTTAATATTGAAATATTGAGCTGCTCATATGTTAAATTCTTGGTTATAACTGAACTAGAAATCACGAGAAATCCAGGCTCTGTGCATTAAGATTTGGTACTGTCTCATCAATTTAAACCCATTTTTATCATCAAATTTTTATAATCTCTTCAGATCTCTATAGATCACGTTGCTCTTGGAGTTTATATTAGGTTTTTCTTTTATAAAAAGGCACACGAAATCCAGAGTCTGTGCGATGATATTTCGTACTGCCTCACCGATCAAAACATTTTTTTACGTGAAATTGTCTAAATTACGATAGGTTGCGCGGCCCTTGAAGATTTTACTTCGTTTTTGCCTAACAAAAAATCACGCGAAACCTGGGGTCTGAATGATAGTATATAGTATTGCTTCATCGATGTACATCTTTTTAATTTCTCGTTCATTAATAATTAAAATACTGAAGTTCGTGATTTACGTTGTTCCCCAATTATTTACGACGCGATTGTTCCGCGATTAAAGCACCAAGTCCACAAGCCACAGTTTCAATATTAAAAAAAAAAAAAATTTGACAAAATTTCAACCGTGATGAGGCAGTTGTAAAAAAAAATCGCATAGTCTTCCGATTCAACAGAACAGTTTTGATTGAATTATGGAAGATTAATCTAGAAGAGCAAACCAATATTTGCATTTTTAAATTAGCGAAAATGCGGTTTTTTCGAATTTTCAACGGCCTTGAGGCAGTAGTAAACATTTTTTTTCGAGCCGGGGCTGACGCGTACTATTTTTTTTACTGAAAAGGCACATGATATTCCATGAGCGTCCAGATTTAAAAAAAAGGTCATTTTTTAACCACCCTAACCACACTTTCAACATGTACGCGGCGTGATTTTTTACATATATGAACAGACGTTTCCGTATCTAAATAGATATATTAAAAATTATGAAATTAATAGATTTCATTCGGCTCAACGAATTTCGCAAACGCTAAAAATCCAAACACAAAATGTGAGAGCTCGCGTTCTTTATGCAGACGTTTAAAAAAATAAGTTTAATAAACATGCTACAGAAAATAACTCAGTTCACGGTAATAATCAGTATAAACGGTAAAAACGCTTTTTGTTTGTTGAAAGACATTTTATGAACCCACCGAGTAATTTCCGTTTCGTTTTCTTATTAATAATGGAAAAAAACATTAGTGTACTTCCTAACCTTTTTTCTTTTTATAAATAATGGTTATTTGTAAACGATGATTATGTTCCCAAATATTTACAGGTAAAATGGTACAGTATCTATAATGAAAAATGTTCATAACCCTAGACAAGGTATCCCATTCTTTTCCCCTCTACGAAGCATGTGGGTTCGGTATGGCCCCCACGCGTCTCTTAGTGTAAAATGCTTTCTATAAATGGTAATCAGGTTCAAATATAGATGAATCTAGGTCTATTAAGCTAGCACCCCCACAAAAGCAAAAAAAATTTTGAATACCTTGGAATTATAGGCTTTTTATGGGCTCTCAAATGCCACTAAAAAAAAAATTTTTGGTCTACACCCAGTTCCAAGAAAATAAAAATTCAAAAATGGGGGTGCCAGCTTGCCGGCAAGCCAGCGTCATCGCTTTCCAAGTATAGTTAGAGGATGTTTCTTAGCACTACATTTATGGACTGTTTATGGGCTTCCCAGATATGTTAGTCCCTACCCGGTCGGAACTACCCCTGAAGATCTAGGAATTTTTCAAGAAAATGAAAAAAAAAAAAAAAAAAAAAAAAATCATTTTTTTCATAACATTTTTGCACCATTATTATGGGGTATTTATGGGCTCTCTAGATACGTAAATATTTCTCCCATCGGAAGTATCCTTAAAAATCTAGAAATTAAAAAAGAAAATTGGAAAATCAATATTAATGAATTTCATCAAATTTTTACACGATAATTATAGGCTATTTATGGGCTCTCGAATGCCACGAAAAAAAAATGTTGGGTTACACCCAGTTCCAAAAAAATCGAAATTCAGAAATGAGGATGCCAGCTTGCCGGCAAGTCAGTGCCATCTTTTTTCCAGGTTTACTTAGAGGATGTTTCTTAGCACCAATTTATATGCTTTTTATGGGTTCTTCAGATATATTAGTCACTTCCTCCCCTACCCTTCCTACCCTCACTTCCTCCCCACTTCAGATATATTAGCCCCTATCGGAACTACCCCTGAAAAACCAGCATTTTCCGAAAAAATTATTAAAAATACAAAAAACATTTTTTTTTCATAACATTTTTGCACCATTACTCATGGGCTATTTATGGGCTCGCCAGATATGTAAATATTTCTTCCATCGGAAGCACCCTTGAAAATCTAGGAATTTTCCAAAAAAATTGGCTTGCTGGCAAGCTGGTACCCCCACTTTTGAATTTTGATTTTCACGGAACTGGGTGTAGCCCAATTTTTTTTTTGTGGCATCCGAGAGCCCATGAATAGCATTAAGTGCTAAGAAACATCTCCTAAGTATACCTGGAAAAAGATGCCGGCAAGCTGGCACCTCCACTTTTGAATTCCGATTTTCTCGGACCTGGGATGGGCCCAAAAATTATTTTTGTATCGCGTGCATGGAAAGTGCTACTTTTTGTGCCGGCCGGGAATGACAAGAGGTGGCGCTTTTCGAGAAGGCGTATCGAAAATACGGGAAGCGTATCGAAAATACTGGAAGCGTGTCGAAAATACAGAAAGCGTGTCGAAAATACGGGAAGCGTGTCGAAAATACGCGAAGCGGGTCGAAGATACGCGAATCGTACCGAAAATACTATGCGCGCATGCGCACATTCATCGCGCTCGCGTCGATTACATATTAAAAAACTGATTTGTTTGGAGTCGGGGGGCATCGCCCACCGGGCCTTCGGAGCTCCCCCAATGCACTTTATACAAAAAATAGTATGCGATACTCGTGATTGAAAGCGAATATTCTGGAAGACTGTGAAGTGAGTCACACTCGCACCACTCGTACCACCGGACCACTCGCCGACTCGCACTCGTGCTCCGGTGGTACTCGTGGAGCTCCTGTGACTCACTTCACAGCCTTCCAGAATATTCGCTTTCACGCACTCGTATCGTAAAGTACTATTTAAGTGCTATTCAAGAGCCCATAAATAGTCTTTAATAATGGGGTACATCACGATTCGATGCTTGGATACCTATATTAAATAATGATTAAACGGTAACTATACCTCAGTATTCATTACAAAATCAAGTTCAATTTTCTTACCTATATGTTTTGATTTCTTGATATTAAGGAATGGTTCTCATGGGGATACTGTTTGCATATCTGTCTTCTTCACAAATTAGTTTTTCGAAAACAACGGATATTTTTAATAAAATATAACTACCCTAAAAAAAAAATAAATTGCTTGATGGTACCGATATCCTGGGTTCATGGTGAAATTGAAACTTATCTAAAAGTCTCGAATTCTGTTATAGTTTGTATTTTGAACAACATCACATGGACATTTTATGTTAAAATTTGCAAATTTGTGTAATCGCAGGTACCGATTAACTATAAGCATCATTGATATAAACTCGAAACATATAATTTCAAGAGACAGTGCCAGTAATATCTCGAAAACGGTTGAATCGATTCCATAAAAATTTGGATACGAAGTTGATGGATAGTTTCTTTTAGCACTCTACGTAGATTTTATTATTAATCAACTACTGTTGTTTATCACAAAAAATGTAATAAAAATAATAACGAATTTCAGTACAAAACCGAGGCTTAAACTTAAATGTTTGCTGTTTTGTTAGAAAATGCATCCTATGTAGAGTAGTACCTCGTATATGATGTGTTGATAATACATTTGGGATTAATATTTTTTATCAATCACCGTCCAGGAACCATGAACTTGCACATGCCAATCAATTTATGCGATATGATTTTATATGACGTAGTTAATAATGTCGTAGAATACGAATGCTCAATATTTGTTAATCTACAAATATTCTATTAAGGATGTAGGAGCGCTATGGGGTGCTCAACTTCCTGAAAAGTGAGAATTCAGAGAGAAATTCGAACACTTGTCGATGGAATAAAAATCGGAAAAAAATCAAACATACAAAAGATACTGTAAAGATTAATTTTGCATATTAATAATTGCAAAATGTTATTAACAAATAGGTGAAAAAAAAATTGTTCAACAAATTATCCGTCAACCTAGCTTTTTTCCGAATAAAAATGATTCGTTAAATTTTCTGAATACGTATGAATTTTTTCAGAATTTTGTCTAATGTTTGAAAATTGCGGTTTTTTTTCTTGTATGAGACAAGCACATATGAAAAATTCGCAACTTAACATGCATTAAAAAAAAAATGATTTCCAAAAAAACGAAACTTCGATGATTAGAAAAACTTCTGAAAAAATTCATACGTATTCAGAAAAATTGACGAATCATTTTCATTCGAAAAAAAAGTCAAGTTGACGGATAATTTATTGAACAACTTTTTTTTTCACCTATTTGTTAATAACATTTTGCAATTATTAATATGCAAAATTAATCTTTTCCGCACCTTTTTTATGCTTGATTTTTTTCAGATTTTTAGTCCATCGACAAGTGTTCGAATTTCTCTCTGAATTCTCACTTTTCAGGAGGTTGAGCACCCCATCGCGCCCCTACGTCCTTAAGAACACCCTCGCGAATCACGGATATAACAGCGAGCTATTTTATAATAGATAAACAAGTATAATTGTTACATATCGAATTTTCAATAATTGCTATTATATCGTATGTTACTCTTTTTTTTATATTCGATGCTTTAACATCCTTTTCATGTGCACGCGCGATTCAATGTTGCGAGAATAGTAGATGATAAAGACTGACGACTTATGAATAGGACATGGGTTATTTTCAAAGTGAACATTTCAATTATAACATCGTTTAATTCTCAGGAACGATTTCACTGCATTTTGTCTGCGACAAAAATAACACAGATTTTTTCTATGAATATATGAATATAATATATAAAACACTTATAGATATGGTGACTACATATCACAGTAGATGAACGTAAATACTTTTCCTTTTAATATAGAATCTATTCTCTTATATATATCAGAATTTCTACTAATGCCTGGTACTTCGAAGTTAGTACTTTCTCATGACTTTTGGTATCATCGTATAACATCCAACTCTGATCACGCCTATGCGAGATAGTCACATAGTGACCGATTTCTTTTTCTTCAGAGCTCCTTCGCGTCATAATTGGTGGTATAAAGTGTACAACCAATTTATATTCTTTCTCCGAAAATGACAATTTCATCATAATTGGAATATCCTGCAAGCGGACCTTTGTGTAATCAGCGAATTTTGTGCTGGAAAGTTCGATGATCAGGAAAAGCCCTGAAAAAGAAAAGCAATGCGTATATCGTTTTTCGTATAAAAGATCATTTAGAGATTTCAGTCGTTTTTATAGTTCTCTACGAAGTTTTTATGTACCCAACTACTTTAAACAAATTTTAATCACAAAAAAAACGAAATGTACAGTAACCGAGGTTCATTTTAAAACATCGCTATTCTGTTGGCAAAAAATTCTATACAGAGTATCGCTTTGTATATTACATGCAACAATACCTGGTTCTATCACAATTTTTGCTGGTTCGCCTAATGCACAATCGGCACCGCTACAAGATCTGTTATCTAACAACATGCTACTTTCGATGGCTTCAGCAAAATTCTTCACATCTCGCAGATCAGTGCGATCTACTTGTATGCGAGGCAGAACTACTCGCCGATCCGGACACCCTTTCGGACAATGGATAACTTCGGTTAAGCTCGGTTCGTCCTGGAATATTTGACAGCATAGTCTGCCGACGGTCATTTGACTATCGATGAGATCGACCCTACATTTGCTGTTTACAATACTTCCCAGCTTTGAAAGAATCATTGCCCTCTGTCGATACGTGCTAGAGTTTACGCATTTCTTTGCACATCTGTGAACCAGCGCTAAAAAATCGTTTGCACTAGTCCCGCAAGCTTCCAAGAAATCTTTAAAATCCAATGCAGCTGACAAAAATAGCTGAAGGACACTGTCGAATGAGCAAGTATTGCTTAATGTGACTTTTTTTCCGAGTTTAATAACATTAAGACTCATTTGGTTACCATTCTTTAGAATAGGAACTTTTTCAAGTTTTTCGTGCAAGAGGAGCTCGTTTTGCTGGAAGTTTGGCTGTAGATATCGCCCTCGTTTAGGTTTTTTTTATCGCCAATCCCCTCCAATTCTCGAGCTCATTTGAGGCGATATTCTCTTTTACACTTTCGAGGTGGTGCTTATTGCATGCAGCACAAATCCTTTTCTGTCCATAACTTGGACTTGGATCGAAGATTTTCGTACTTGATTCCAAACAAGTCGGACTGCTCATATTCTCCGATGATACAATATGTGCCCTTTGTTGCGGTATTACCCTTTTATCAAGTGGCATTTCGTCAAAACTACCGAATGTAGCACATGCCGCGGCACTGCATGCTGAATCATTGATATCGTCTGCTTCCTTCAATGGCGATTGCGGCTCGTCTACAGGCTGAGATTTAACTGCAGCAGTGATGAGTTTAGTGCGGCCACTCAGATACTTTAAGTGTTTCGAGTAACGATTCATTTTTGAAAACACGACTCTTCAAATCGTTAAAATCCGATTCCACGGAAGCACTAGACGCTGGTGCACGGCCATACCCAAAGGTATTTCGGCAGACACACGACCACAGTTGTAGCCACTTTACATCCTTCACGAGCCGATCAGTCAAGCGCGGTAAATAGTGAGGATTGTCTCGGTCGCCGATATTATTGCTAATTTCAGCTTTGACCAAATTGTCTATCTGCAGCCCCCAGAGTTTCCATGAAGTTTGTGACTCCCATTTGTCTTCTGTTGATGACGAATCTTGCATATTGGGTAATAAGTCCATTTTATCAATATGCGAAGTCCTGGCTTCCGCAGTCGCTCGTTCATCCACGTTCCAGTTCACCTCAGCCGAATCAATTGAATCTGGTTAACGTAAATAAGAAATAATTTTTAGAGGAACATTCAGGAATTTCAACAATCAATCGACTTTTATGATAGGACGTAATATTTATAATTTTTACAATTACGGTCAATAACTATTTAATATGTATAATTTAATTTGACAATATAAATCAACATTTTTTGAACCGATAGTCATTTTATAATATTTGGGATATTATGAGAAAATAAATTTTTTCATTGTTCAACATTTTAATGGTGGTTAATTCTGCCCCTTGTTCTCGCGCGATTGCAACAGTGCTGCTACTCATACACATTAGTTACGAGATGGCTTTCGTCTTACTTTGAGACGACTTCAAACTCAATTGTATCGTCCGGAAAGTCGATGATCAATTGCTGTAGATGTCGTTTGCGAGACATCGAGTTGATGATAATTCCAATAATGTAGAAAGAACGGATTTAGTCCGAAACCGTGGATTACGTTCGCCAGACTACTCAGCTGGAGGATTTCAAGTGCAGTTATCACAGATTTGTGGGCCCGTTCACCCTGTTTATATTGTTGTTTCACCACACGCAGAACATTAGCACTGTAAAGGTATGGAGGTTCATGATCACCAATTTCCATCAGCTCATCGGCTTTCTCTGCCCGGTAAACACCTACAGCTTTATTTTGCTCGGTTACCAATTTTCCGATAGCCACTCAATCAGGAGCGCGACAGTATCTCTTACCACGGGATACACCTTTTGTCCCAGGAGTGATCTTCTTCTTCTTCTTCTTCTTTCAATTTGTCTGGGCCCCTATGACTAGGGGGCTACCAGACTGGCCACTGGTCGAGACGACGTGTCGGCCAAAGTTCTAAGGAGTGATCTTACATGTGACAGTTATGTGTTCGCGGGCAGTGATGCCAGACGCTCCCTCGAAAAAGTACCGCACGCTCGCCGAGCTTCCCCCACCATGCGACGCTCGCTGGCGGGTGGGCGTGGCAACGCGCGCTCGGGCCACCGGGCCGGTGACGTTACGCGCGCCCGCCCGACCGAGTTAGTGACCTCACGCACAACCAAGCCGTTGAGCTAGTGACGTCACGCGTGACGATTCACCGCGTTTTTTTTAGAAAATTAATTTCTTTATAGGAAAATATCATGAATTATGTGACTAGAAAAATTAATTGGCAAAATTCCAATCTCTAGTCACATAAAATCGTGCAGCTGTTCGCAAATTAATGCTGCATCGCAATCAACTGTTTCAATAGTTTAGGTCACAGCTTAAATCAATATACAACAATATAACAATTTTTAGCACTGTTCAACGTTTAACCCAAGTGGAAAATCATATATAGGGCAATATATATAATCTGTATAAGAAAATGGACATATAGAATTACTATGAGTTGTATATAATTTATATGAAAATTATATATAGTCTGCAGATTTTATAAAATGATTTTTTAATTTAATTTATTTATTTGACTGAAAATATATTGCACTATACATAATTTTTGTAGAATCTTCATATGTATTGTATGCAACATATAAAAATTTTATATGTCCATTTTCCTATATAGGCTTCATATATTACACTATATACAATTTTTATAGAGTTTCCATATCATTTTTCCACTTGGGAATCGTTGAATGTACAAGGTATACAAGATGTATAAAGTTAAAAAGTATTATATGAATCGTGACAGCGCAGAGACAGAGCTGAAGATTTGTAACCGAAAGGTCGTCAGTTCGATCCCATGCTTCTTATATATATATATTTTTTTTTTTTTTGCAAACGCAAAATTTTTTTTTTTTTTGCTGTGCCTAAACTATTAAAACAGTTGAACGAACGAACAATATTTCGCCAAATTATACAACTGATTTAATTGTTTAAGACACAGCTTTAAGCAATATATATATATATATATATATATATATATATATATATATATATATATATATTTATATATTTTCACAAACATATATAAATTAAGAATAAATTAAAAAATAAATGAGAAACATTTATAATTTATTCTTAATAATAAATTCTTATTATATAAACGTGCGCGTGACGTCACGCGCCCGGGAGGTGGGCGGGAGACGGGTCCTGACGCGTCAGTGAGGGGCGTGGCTTACGCGCGCTACGGCGAATAGTCGCAGGTACCGCGCGGGAGAATTTAGTCCCGCAGGCGCTCGGGAAGGGGTAAAAAAGTACCGCGGAGGTACTTTTACCTCGTATCTGGCATCACTGTTCGCGGGTTATGTCGTCGAAGTCGCCAGTGATTGTTGAGCCGCACTGACAGTGTCCTTGAAAATATGCTTTGTTTGTTATGTGCGAAATCTTGTGCGTTTTAAATTGATATCCGTGATGGATTTTTTTCGCCCACAGTTTTTCGGTCACGGTGAGTTGCCACTCCGACGGTTTGAAAATCGTATATTCTCGATTACGTTGGTTCGGTCGGTTCTTTTCATTACGAGCGTACGTCCTCTGCTCTAATAGAGCGTGGCATTCCACGTATGTAAAATTGATCTTGACCGTTTCAAGGTTCGGCGCCACCGATGAATCCAACTCGTTGCTAGATAGCATTGAATCCTGTTCAGCAGAAATGTGTCCTCGGGTCGAACTTACCTGCAGACTAACATTCTGATGATTTTTTAACAGCTTGTCTTTGATTCCGTTCCTGTTGTCGGCTACATGACTGTAAGAGCCGTTTGCCTGCTTGCGATTATTACAATCCGCAGCCATCTTCTTCCAAATTGAATTGAGTTTCAAAAGTAAATGTCCATTGACTATCAATTCATCTCCATAGGACAGAATAATCTCTTCCACTTCCATAGCAGATATAGCCGGTGGTCGGCCCCGCGGTTTTGTCTCCTCCATAACAAAGTGAATCTCCAGAAGTGATAAAAACACCCCACTAAGATTTAATACATCTGCCATGCGATTTAAAATTTCTGCATGTGCGAAATGGAATTTGATTAAAAAAACGTATAAGTTGCGTCTATTTAGTTAGATAATTTTTTTAAATGTTGATTTTAACAAATACGCAAGTTCTTGAATGAATTTTCCAGCAAACTATAATTTTTCAAATTATGGCTTCAAGAAACAATCCGATGAGTTGCATCTACGTGTTTTCAAATTCTCTACAGAAGGATTTATCACCAGACATTATCAGTTCCTAAAGACAGGTTTTTCATGAGAGAAGTAACATATTTTGCATATTGATGCAAGTACTCATACGATATCAATAGACATCAGCGCATTTTATATTTTTAAATACAATTGATACAGTTGATTCATACGATCAAAATGATGGTTCAGGAAATCAAAGATTAACTATCTAACATAACGTTGATTATTCAAAAGAATACACTGTTTAAAAAATAAAAACAATTTCTTATCAAGAAATGTAAAATGAAAGGTACAAAGTATCCAAAGTATACAATATTTAAAACATTATTAGATGCCCTTCGTATTGGTAGTAGGATATGTGAATATCATATTGAATATTAAATAAAAATCGGCAGATGGTTTTATTTATCAAACCGTAAAAGTATGATACTTTGAGAAAGTAATAAGCCACAACGCTTTTCAGTAATCATCAATTTTTATCTTTAGGTTGTTACTTTTCATGAATTTGTATTGGAAGAGTCAATTTTTTGTTTTTTCGATGAAGTATTGTTATACTATCAATTGGATAAAGCATTTAAACTTATAGGAGCTCTAAAAAAGTAGAGTATTCTACGATACTGCTATTGTGATATAAGTGAAATATTACCGAGGAACAAGGACGTTGTTCTAACACGTTTATCCGTAGATACATTCAACACGCATTGAATCAGCACACTTTTTGTGTAATAAGGAGGATGAGGCACTAGTCAGTATCTTTTTAAAAACATTTGCACAAATTTCAATTGTTATTTTGTGTGTTTTGAAGAAAATCTTGCATAGTCGCAGATGTTTTCAATGTAGCGAAATATTGTTTGACTTAAAATTTAAATTTAAAAAAGAAAAAGTTCTATCTATCTATCTATCTATCCCTCATATTTGAATCAATATTATGTATAATTCTTTTTAACGAGCTCCCCTCGACACATGATTAATGAACAAACCATACAAATCATACCATGAAAATTCTGTAAATTGGCGAAATCAACTGCATTATTTACAAAATTATTGACATTAAGGGGTCCAGCCACCTAAAAAAATCATAAGAAAATAAATATATTGATGATACTCTTTTTTTTTTTAATCTTACATTTAAGCCTTATCAAGTTCGTATCAAGCACCATAATTCTGCAATTTTGTTAAAGCATACAGTGTACCTGAATTGTGTGAGTTGAAAAGTAAAATTCTTCACATGACACAGCTTTCAAACCAAACCGATGAACAAATTTTAGTATTCGATGTCTTTTTTTATCTGTCGTAAAGTGCCTTTTTAAGTGGCTTTAGCATTGCGATTCTGGATGCAGTGAAAATTGAAGTTACACAAAAATTTGTTCACTGGTGGGTTTCGTAAGCTACAACAAGTGAGACATTTGTTTTGTACTTAATAAGTATTAAATGTAAGATTTTTAAAATTATTGTTATATTATATTGTTTTTATTTAAATAAAAAATACATTAAAAGTTTAAAATCATATCAAAATCTAATATACTGTGACGCGCGTGGAAATAAAACTCTCGGGTTATTCGAAAATCACGTAACTTTTATTATTGAAACTCGATCCGCTGTCACGTCTTCTCTAGTCGCGGTGTCAACCGAAACTGTCTTGTTGATCTGTCTCCGTTGTCAAGCTAGTCGGTTGTCAAGTGCTTCGTCTAGTGTGCCGTGTTTGGTCTGAACCCCAATATGAAGTGAATTTGGCGCGCATCATTCGTTACACTACTCCCCTCCCCTAAAAGTACTGAGATGTGGTTGCCATGGTCCACATCCAGTTCTACTCGCGACCTAATTACACTGCCCTGGCATTTGCCCTAGTCCCGAGGGAAAACCATGGCTGAAAAACCTGGGAAGGACAGTGTTTACAAATTAAAAAGCTTCCGACACTTGATAAAATTTTGCATTAATGTCTCTGTCCCGCAACTGTCCTTGTCAATCCTTAAATAATACAAGAAATTCATAAGTTTCAAATCGTTTTTCTCTCTTCTTTCTTTCTCTTCTTCTTTCCCTTTATTTTCTTTCGCTCTTTGGTGCAGTTTCTCCGGAGTCCTCTGAATCCTGAAGACATTCCTTAAGGATGGTGGGAAGGAAGGAGGGATTCACAGGAGTCCAAGGAAACCTGTGACATAAAAAATAACTCTGCGAAGAAATCTGCACCACAAAAAAATAAATCATTTCGCGGAATTGTCAACCCGAAATATCCGTCATCAATGTGCTACTAAGGAAAGATTTTTTTAATAATATCGGTCACTGCTGCGCGAGTAATGAAGTGCGCACCCTTATATTACCCCAGTGTTGCCGATCCGACGAAAAATATTCAGGTATTCATCCCGGGATGTTCTAAAGTAACCAATAACCGAGATTATGATCAGTAACCAAAATTATTTTGAGGTCACCCTAGCCCCTAGCCAGCGAAACCTGATCAGGAAGTCCCAAACTCTAACCAAGCCCAGTTAGAAATTCAGCTACAACCCTCTAGATTCTCCGGAAACCCTTAACAGGACGCCTTTCTACACTTTACCGGGTGAAACGAAGAAGCGTCCAAGGTTTCAGCCAAGCAATCAAAATACACTTTCCCCCATTGACGCTCTATGATCTGTCACCTCTAATAGTCCTAATCTTCGAAAGGGGCTAAACGGTCAATATGAACAATTTTTAATTTTCCTCGCGGGGGTTTTTGAATTCTGTAAACTACGTCGTTAATTTTCGTTTTTACTATAAATGATCCTACCCAATCTCTTTGTAACTTAGGGCACTTTCCTTTGATTTTATGGGGGTGATAAAGCCAAACCTGTTGTCCGGGTTTAAAGGAAAGCATATGTGACTTAACGTTGAATCTGGATTTCATCTTATCGCTTTTAATAAGGAATCGTTTCCGGATTTGGTCATGAATCGTATTCAATTTAATTTTGAGTTCGTCAACAAATTCAGGAAGATCGCTCGTTTTCGTAGAATCGTTATCATTCGGGTTTCCTCGTAAAAGTTCTAAGGGAAGTTTCAGTTCCCTTGATCAGAATGGATTTCGAGGGGAATGCCAAAAGGAGAATTTTCTCTTCTATCGAATAATTATTAAAGGTCGAAATCATCTCGAATTGTTTAAAAAAATTGTCCCCACGATCCGAAACCGTCGAAAGTGTCAACTTTTAAATTGGATCGGCTGGTGTGGATGACCGTATGCGGTGGAGCAACGTTTGAGTTAGTAGAAATTTGACAGAGGAATAGTGAAGGCAGAAGAAAAAGGGATAGTAATGGAAGGGGGAACATTATCTGGTGGATTCTGGCGAAATTCGGCCATGAGGATCCTCGCCATCTCCCGAGCGGTGATTGAGGCTGTCTCCGGGGCGATCAGTTGGGCGACCTCGGTTGTCGATGTCACGGAGGCCTCTTTCGCGGCTGCTACGGCTGCGGCCTGAATCTCGTCCAGAGCGTCCTCAAGTTGTCGTTGGGTCCGCTGTCTCTTCCTCTTGATTTCCTCCCTCAACTGACTAATCCGGTCGGGTTCACCGTGCGCGTCACGTGTTCATCACTTTTTTTTTTTTTAATCACTCAAAAAAATTTATTTACCCCGAACGCTTTTTTTAAAATTTTTTATTTGTTTATCAGGGCAGAAAATTCCACTTCTGACACCAATGTTACGCGTGTGGAAATAAAACTCTCGGGTTATTAGAAAATCACGTAATTTTTATTATCGAAACTCGATCCGCTGTCACGTCTTCTCTAGTCGCGGTGTCAACCGAAACTGTCTTGTTGATCTGTCTCCGTTGTCAAGCTAGTCGGTTGTCAAGTGCTTCGTCTAGTGTGCCGTGTTTGGTCTTAACCCCAATATGAAGTGAACTTGGCGCGCATCATTCGTTACAATACATATTTAAAAAAGCTTGATTAATCTTAATAATGGCAAAAAACGTTTGGACATATTCCAGTCACTACAGCACGATAAAAAAAATTATGAACTTTTTTTGTAACATCTCGAAACGTATGTCAAAGAAGCTAGGACATCCATATGCAATTTTTTACTTAAAACCTACATAGGAATTAAAGGCTATTTAATGGCTATTTAAGTGCCAAAAAAAATGTTGCCGCTCCATCCCTAATACCGGAAACGTGTGGATGTTCTAGCTTCGCCGGAAGCTAGAATATCCACAGCTGAAAAAAAGTTAAATGTAAGGGGTGCCAAATTAAAAACTGCATGTGATTTAACGGCTATTTAAAGGCTCTTGATTAAGACTAATTTCGATGAAATCGGAACATTCCTTCACGAGATATCACCCCCTAGGCTCCAAGTGCTATCTTGTGAATCAGTTTCGGAGCTCAGGGAATGGTATTTCCTGAAGAGGTGAACGATTTGATCGAAAATAGTCTTAATCGAAAGGATGTTCTGAGTGACGGTGAAGCTAAAATATCCACAATTAAAAAAAAAAAGATTAACTTAAGGAGCACCGAATTAAAATGTGCGTGTGATTTATGGGGATGCTATATAAATTTGGAATATTTACTTTGAGGCTTTTGTACGAGAAAATATGGAATCTTTGTTTGCTGTATGGACGTAACGCATTTTTTGGCGGTCAGCGCATTTTCTATTTCTCTTACCGCGTCGAAGCACAAGCAAAAAAACTGCGTTAAACGATACGAGCTTGAGCGCGCTAGAACCCGCGAGGTATTTGTAACAATGTAGCTCGAGACAATGACAGCATCACTGATCCGGTCAGTGCCATCCTGCTCAATACACTATCTCATACACACAGGCCTATTGTTTCAATGTCTGAAAATTATCTACATATAAACATGCAATACTAACGATTTCACTATGAAGTCATCGATAACGTATATATTATTTATCGATTTTTTTTTCTTGTAGCCACAGTTTAAAGATTGTAAATGATCTCTTTGTACGAACGTACTTTTTGTTTCAAAATGTAAAAAGAATCTGCTATCTAGATGTCGACGACAACCAAATATTACCAATACGTTTCTTCGTCGAAGTTATAATATAAAGGTCATAGCTTCGCAAAGTTTTATTTAGCAGTTACAGAAATTATTCATTTTATTCGTTCACTGGACGCGACACTTTAGCAGTATTGGTAAAATGTATTCTTACCTGTCTGAAATACTAGTATCTTCTTTCGATATCACTGAATGTATCACACTTCTCTCGATATCACTGAATTTATCACATGAATGCACGAAAGTGCGTGTTTCGCCTGGAGGTTCGATGCACGTGTCGATTGTAAACAGTCGATCAAGGCGCGCTGTTGCGCATAGCCTCCGTTGCAGAGAGGCGCTGCATGGCGGGTCTTTGCATCGCCTGCTAGATCTCACCGGTCAAACAGTTATTCGAATACCACGATTGTTTCGAAAAATGTAAAGCCGAGGCGTCGCTACGTATGCTCGAACGAGCATAATACACAAGCGTGATTCTTGCGTCTACGATGTTCCAGCCATTAACGAAACATTCACAACATATTAATGCAGAATTCACACTGTAAATCTGTAACATTTTGTAAACATCAACTCAGTGGGTGCAGTCGCGTGTCGCACTTGCTGTAGCGCGGCTTTGTATGCTTAGAGCCGGAGAATTACCATGAGCCGCATATTTATATAGCCTGAAAATCTGTACTGGTTCAAAAGTATATTTACAGCATATTCTTACCTCTTTTAACACGTATAAAATATTTACCTCTCCTGTCGTATAACATAATACATCGAGAGTTCCACCACAGAAATTCGTTAATTCCATGTTCGAATGTTCCAGAATATTAATTCCGGAATCGGATTCGGAATTTTACATTACTATTTTTTAGTTTCTGGATATTCAAGCGTAGTTCCGATAAGGGAAATATTGACATATCTGGAGAGCCCATCAATAGCCTATAATTATCTTGCAAACATTTTATGAAAAAGAAATCGATTTTTATTTTTATTCATATTTTTCTTTAATTCATAGATTTTGTAGGGTTCTTCTGAAAGAGGAGTGATTAACATATCCAGTGAGCCCATAAAGAGCCTATAAATGCTAAGAAAAATAACCCAAGTATATCAGACGAATAGTTAGCACTGGCTCGCTGGCAAGCCGGCAGTACTGGCACCCCCCTTTCTGAATTTCGATTTTCTTGGAATTGGGATGAGAGCGAAAATTATTTTAAGTAAGTTTTAAGAGCTCATAAAAATCCTATTATCGTCGGCCAAACATTTTATAAGAAAAATAAATTCTCATCTTCCATTTTTTTTTAATTCCTAGATCTGCGGAGGTAGTTCTGATAGAGGTATGATTGACATGTCTGAAAAGTGCATTCTGGTATAAGTGTAGGAATTTTTATTTCAGGCCTATATGACAAAGTTATCATTTTAAATGTACAAATCTATCATTTTTTATCTAAAAATCGCTAAATAATTGAGCACTGAAAATCCAATTCCCACTGCATCCAAGATTGCTACACTCATAATGCACTCTTTAACAGATAAAACAAGACGTCGAACATTAAGATTTGGTAAACAGTTTGGTCTGAAAGCTATGACAAGTTTGAAATTTAATTTTACCTCACGCCATTTTGGTGCACTGTATGTTTTCACAAAATTGAACGATTATAATGTTTGATATGTTCTTAAAGAGGTTCAAATGGAAGATTTTTTGAAAGAAGAGTATCAACGGATATCAAAAAATAATGGTTGGGCTCAACCCAGTTCCGAGAAAAAAAGAAATTCAAAAGTGAGGGTGCCAGCTTGCCGACAAGGCAGCGCCATCTTTTTTCCAGGTATTCTTAGGAAATTTTTTTAGTACCATATTTATAGGCTCTTTACGGGCTCCCCAAATATCTCAATCACTTCTTCATCGGGACTCCCCTTGAAAATCTAAGAATAAAAAAAAAAAAAAATGAATCAAATGAAAACCGATTTCTTAAAATAAAATGTTTGCACCATTATTATAGGTTTTTTGTGAATTCTTGAAACGTACTAAAAATAATGTTTGGGCTCAGCCTAGTTCCGAGAAAAGAGAATTTAAGTGTAGGGTTGCCAGCTTGCTAGCAAGCCAGCGCCAACTTTTGTCCAGATGCACTTAGGGCACGCTTCTTGACACCATATTTATAGGCTCTTTGTGGGCTCTTCAGATATAATTATAGTCTATAATAATCGTTTAAACATTTTATTGGAAAAATAAATTTATACATTAAATTTTTTTTTCTTTCTAGATCGGCAACAGTATTTCTGATGGGGACGTTACTGACATTTCTGAAGAGCCCATTAATATCTTATAATGCCGTGCAAGCAATTTATTCAAAAAATCATATATTTCATTTTTCAACTTTCTTGAAAAATTCCTAGATCTTGGACGGTAGTTCCGATAGAAGAGTGACTAACATCTGGGGAGCCCATAAAAAGCCTATAAATATAGTGCTAAGAAACATCCCCTATGTAGACCTGGAAAACAGATGGCGCTGGCTTTCCAGCAAGCTGGCACCCCCATTTTTTAAGAAGGTTCGGTGATGGCGGCAGGGTGGGGATAGGCACTGTTGTGCTGCGCGGTAAGGGGCTGACGCCGCGTGAGCGAGACACATGCGAGCCGCGTTAAGCGTAGAGGCAAAAAATTAACGATGTCTCTGTCAATTTCGCGGTGACCTTCAAATTTCAAGCTCGTGCCCTATTCAGAATACTTTTCCGGACGTCTGCATATTTTTTTGATTATTCTATGTTGGATTTAGCTCTTGCAAAGACGTAAAAAGTTCAATATTCGACTCACTTTTCTTTTCTTTACATGTAAATAGTCGCAACTTTGTTATTTAATATTTCGGAAACTACACGGTGAATCCCTTAAAAATGTTGCGTACGTGTCCGTTATCATTACAGCTGTTATACGATTTTTTTTTACAATTTTATCTTGGATTTGATTTTTTTTATGAACCTCCTTAATTTCGATTTTCTTGGAACTGGGTGTAGCCCAACAATTTTTTTTAGTGGCATTCGAGAGCCCATAAATAGCCTATAATTATCGTGCAAAAATTTGATGAAATTCATTAATATTGATTTTCCAATTTTCTTTTTTAATTTCTAGATTTTCAAGGATATTTCCGATGGGAGAAATATTTACATATCTGGAGAGCCCATAAATAGCCCATATAATAATGGTGCCAAAAATGTTATGAAAAAAATGATTTTTTTTTTCTTCATTTTCTTGAAAAATTCATAGATCTTCAGGGGTAGTTCCGACCAGGTAGTGACTAAAATATCTGGGGAGCCCATAAACAGCCCATAAATGTAGTGCTAAGAAACATTCCCTAAGTATACATGGAAAAAAGATGGCGCTGGCTTGCAAGCTGGCACCCCCATTTTTGAATTTCGATTTTCTTGGAACTGAGTGTAGAGAAATTTTTTTTCTTTAGTGGCATTCGAGAGTCCATAAATAGCCTATAATTATCGTGCGAAAATATGATGAAATTCATTAATATTGATTTTCCAATTTTCTTTTTTAATTTATAGATTTTCAAGGATACTTCCGATGGGAAAAATATTTACATATGTGGAGAGCCCATAAATAGCCCATAATAAAGGTGCAAAAATGTTATAAATTTTTTTTTTTTTTTTTTCATTTTTTTGAAAAATTCCTAGATCTTCAGGGGTAGTTCCGACCGGGTAGTGACTAACATATCTGGGGAGCCCCTAAATAGCCCAAAAATGTAGTGCTAAGAAACATCCCCTAAGTATACTTGGAAAAAATATGGCGCTGGCTTGCCGGCAAGCTGGCCACCCCCATTTTTGAATTTCGATTTTCTTGGAACTGGGTGTAGCCCAAATTTTTTTTTAAGAGGCCCATAAAAAGCCTATAATTCCAAGCTATTCAAAAAAATTTTTTGCTTTTGTGGGGGTGCTAGCTTAATAGACCTGATGAATCTCTTCGTTTTACGATGAGGAATAGAATGGTATGGTAATGGAATAGTATTTCTTTTTTAACTTGGCGTCGAGTCGCAAACGCGACTCTTGACAAAAGTCAATTTTTCTTGATGAAAAATGTTAGCAAGTGATCTCAACATATCTTTATTCAAAAATGATAAATATGATTACACGCAAACCCTAGAGAGGGCATCCCATTTTTCATTTTTTTAAATTTTGTCGAAACCATTTTTTTTTGTCGAGCTAAAGCAAATGGGGCACAAGTTGTTTTGAGTCACACACGGCCCGTCGGCAGGTTTCGCTGTCGCAGAACACTCTAAGTTCGCAATTATAAAATATAGGGCAAAAAAAAATTAAAAAATATTTTTGAAATGATTAATTTGACGGCGTATACATTATAATTATATAACAACCCTAGCAGATTGAACCACGCCTGGAATTGACACTGTTCACGGTCAAATCACGGTGAAAATGACGCGTGAGTTTCGACACCGAAAATCACGTTCGTATCACGGCGGAAATCACGGACCTTGTCATACCGTTTAAGCTTTTGAGCTTGCGGACCGTGATTTTACAATAAATAACGGTTGAAATCACGTCCCGAATCACGGCTCGACGGAATTTTCAGTGCTATGGTAATTCGCAAAATCACGTCTTAAATCACGGCAGTCTTCACGTTTCTGGGATTTATCTTGTCGTGATTTTTCTTTTAACCCTTGGTCTGCCTAGGGTTTTTTGGCACCTTTAGCCTGCCTAGGGGGGTCGTTGGCGTCCTGACGTTTTTTCAACCTGTTTAAGTGGGGCTAAAAATCTGAAAAAATTCATGGAGTTTCTTTAAACCTTTAAGTTGAAGCATCGATCATGAAATTATGGACAATTTAATTTTTTAATATATTTTTTATCAACAAAATGATGAAAAACGGGGTCAATGCATTTGGTTACTCAAAAAATCATAACTGTAAGAAAAATAAAGATATCGAAACTACCAAAAAAGAATATTAAAGGGGAAGATTGTCGCTTTCGAGAAAGAAATAAGCCGCGTCCAATTTTTCTTAAATTAACCTTAAGTTTGGGCCCTGAAAATTGGCAATAATTTAGTCGAAAATTTCGGAGTAAAAAGGCAATAAATGTGTAAACTAAGTAATAAAATCAATAATAACTCAATCGTTAAGTGTCACAATATGATTTTATTGTAGAAAGTATGAAAAAAGTTTTATAAACACAATAGAAAAAAAAAAAAAAAAAAAAATCCGTTAAGCGGAGTGTAATCCTATGATCCTCGCAAATCGGTTTTTTGCACCTAGCGCAACAATAGTTCGTT
Organism: Ephialtes manifestator; assembly: GCA_963970395.1. Taxonomy (NCBI): domain Eukaryota; kingdom Metazoa; phylum Arthropoda; class Insecta; order Hymenoptera; family Ichneumonidae; genus Ephialtes; species Ephialtes manifestator. The sequence continues at coordinate 15,537,742 of OZ019968.1, read as the reverse complement.
TTCCGATCTTTTTCTTTTGGGCACAACGCGCATCGCTTTCTTTTGCTCATTTTCGTCATACAGAGATTGCGATTTGTATTTTCGTTTGGAGCCAGCACTTCGTGAATGTGCGATAATAAATTTTTCTGTATTCCGGACCATTGTGCGCGCTCTTCGAGATGGGGTTTTACGAGTGACTTCGTCCACTTCGCTTTCGCTCTATTCGCCGCCGAAATATACTATATCCCGGCGGGGACGGAGTTGCCGTACAACGTCCTCGGCGGATCGTTGCGTCATTTTCACCAATCAACTTAAAAAAAAAATTTTAATTTAAAAAAAATCGAAATTTTTTTTTTTGCGCCCAAATTTTTTGTGGCACTTTTATAGCATCAATAAAGTCTTTCAGGCGAAGAAACGAAAAAAAAAAATTACTTACGGTTTTGACAACCGCCTTCTGCCTAGGGGCGTCGTTTGCGTCCGGAACGAAATTCAATTGCTCCTTACAACAGCTGAGGAAGGACTGGAACAGCGCCACTTCTCAGGTCGGTCCTAGAGGGGCCTAACTTTTTTTACATAAGCCTAGCAGCGCCGCCCGTGAGCGAACTTAGGAGTTACACCGACATTTGATTTTCGCTCGGACGCAAACGACTCCCCTAGGCAGACTAAGGGTTAATCATGACTTATATGACTGCTGAATTCACGGTACTGAAATTTGTCGTGCTGGAATTTTTTCCAGTAATCATGGTCGGAATCACAGCTGAAATTGCTGTTGGGAATTTTTCTGTACCCTAGCATATATTGTACCACCCATAAAAGACAGTAAAAATGACCCACGTCAGTACATGGGTGGACGGTAACTAACGATAGCCCGTACTTATGCATGGAACGACGAACAATCCCTTGCGAGAAAAGTTTCAGCTCGTTCGCCATCTAGCGGGGTAACTACGCGCACGTCCCTTTTGCCATGCGGAGACCCGGCTTAGCTCCGCTAGATGACCAACGACCTGAAACCTTTCTCGCAAGTGATTGTTCACCTTTTCCTGCATATAAACACGCAGATATCACAAGTTGCTGTGCTCTCGTATCCTAAAGGACCACGTTTTGGAGATGTCCTAACCATTTGACATGGATGGCTTAGCCATTTAGAAAAGAGGACCAAGAAAAGACGACGTGGTCTTCTCTTCAGAGTTTCAAATGTTACACATTTTATATAGTTAAAAATTGAATATCGACGGTGACATCTGCTGTGATTCTGACCGTGATTACAAAAGAAAATCACGACACGACGGATTTTAGGGCCTTGAATTCACCCGTGATATCGGCCATGATTAAAAGAAAAATCACGACAAGTAAAACCCAGAAATGTGAAATCTGCCGTGATTTTGCGAATTACCACGGCACTGAAAATTCCGTCGAGCCGTGATTTCAACCGTTATTTATTGTAAAATCACGGACAGCAAGCTCAAAAGCTTAAACGGTATAAGAGGGTCCGTGATTTCCGCCGTGATACGTCCGTGAATTTCGGTGTCAAAACTCACGTGTGATTTTCACCGTGATTCGACTGTGGTCCGAACTGCTAGGCTATTAGTGTAATTTATTAGTTTAAACAAAAAATTCAAATCGACTTACCGCCACAAAACAGTAACGCAAAATGGCATGTGGAGTCCGGTTGAACCCCAAGTACTCTTCTGTTGAATGCTGAATCATTACTGGTGGCTGCGCGGTGGTAATAACGAGGAGACACCCCTCCAAGATAGTTAAAATGAATTATGGAAGGGGTTCAGAATCGAAAACACCATCTGACATTTCAAGAGCGTTCTACGAAATGAGTGTGGGTTCCGTACGGACCCCACGTGCCCACATGTCTAGAGTAAATAACATTGCGAACGTTATGTCCCATAGCTTATTAGCGTGAACGGAGTTTCTTATTTTTTTATTTTTTCATTCTTTCCATGGTATGGTTTCAATCGCCTTTTACCGCGTTTCCCACCCTTACCCCTATCACTCCCTACCCGCAACTTCACTAAACTAACCTAACTTCCTGCGTCCGCAGCCGACTTAGATACACTGTACCGCATTTGCTATGGGCACGGGGAAACTGCGAAAAACCCGTACCGGTATAGACAGCCGTAAATTCTTCTGAGTTCCCGGTATATACACGAAAGTAATTTTTACTTAAGTATATACACCGAGGCCTCAGAAAAACCAAAGAATATGGATATGCCTAGAAGAATACTTCCTGTACCTTCATTGACGCCAGAAAAGTTGGGGTGCTCGGACAAGCTTTCACCCCAGCTGCTTTGCTTTTTCAACTCATTTGAAAACAAAAAAAAACGGCTTTTAGTATCACGAAGCCAGAAGCGTAGCCCATTTCAACCATAATACTGAGTATTCTTTCAAAATTTGAGCTCCATTTATCAAGCCGTTTGAAAAAAAACAGGGTTCAGCATTTCGAAAGTGGTAGAGGCAGTGACCCTGCCTTTTAAATAGGATCTCTTCAATTCAGACATCTTTAGAACAACGGCCCTGGTTTTCTATTATTTACGGAAGTGTTATATTATGAAACTGAAAAAAATGCCTTTGACGTGTACATTGAGCCCGTACGAATGAGATTCACCTGGTTTCGAAGTTAAATCATTATTATATAATATTTAAATTATTGTTTTGATTATGGTCGTCTACTCCCGGAATTACCGACACTGTTGAATGTCGCAGTTTCTGGCATCGGCGCGGAGCCAGTTTCTGACATGTATGTCGCAATTTGTGACACCAACCAGTCACCAGTTTCTGACGCTTCGACAGAGGTTATACATGCAGTGTCAGAAACTGCAACATAACCTGAATTAGGTGATGCACTTACTGACTCCGAGAATTTATGGGAAGAACTAACCTTTAGATGAACTTTTACGTATCAGATCTAGTGTGATTTATTCTGAAAGTATTCAAATCACTTTGATAGTATTTAATACTTACCCATGGACAATGCACTTTAAATGCCATCGCCATCTGCAGAATTTGAATCTGATCGCCTACCGTACATCGGAAATATTCAATGTCAAAGTTGTTCATGCGGTATACGCCATAGGTTACACTCGCTTAGAAAGAATAGATGATGAAATGAAAAAACAAACAAAAAAATTGTGTCGAGAAGAAAATTTTCTTCCCCAACTTGTGTCCAAATTTCTAGGGGTGTGCGGGTTCTCGAAAATTTCGGGTTCTCGATGCTCGAGTCGGGTTCAAGTTTTCTCGATCGGGTACGAGTCGAGTTCAAGCAACCCGAAAACCTCGAGAAAACTCGAAAATATCGAGAAAACCCGTAAATCTCGAGAAGACCCGAAACTCAAGAAAACTCGAAAATATCGAGAAAACCCGTAAATCTCGAGTAAACCCAAGAATCTCGAAAAAAACACGAGAATGTCGAGAAAACTCGAATATCTCAACAACAAAATCGCTTATATTCAATGTATACCTACCTTAAAAAAGACATTCACAATCGCAGTTCTAGATATTTCTGAAGACAATTTTTCGAGTTGCGATTGTTCGATGATGATTGTGCTATAGGACCCACTTTAATTATCTGCGGTTTCGTTAACAGAAGAAGTAAATCTAAAGAAGTAAAGAGATACATCTAAAAAGATATGTAATAAAAAAAATGTACAGAGTGAAAACAACAGGACTGTGTAATTCCAAAATTACAACAACAAATATAGTGAATAAAAATATATTCAACGCGATATTACATTATATTCTTTTCTTGATGTATTGTACTGAATGCATATTTATGATTTAGATAATATCAAATCATATTTTCGAGTTTTCTTGAGGTTTTCGGGTTTTCTCGATATTTTCGAGTTTTCTTGAGGTTTTCGGGTTTTCTCGATATCTTCAAGTTTTCTTGAGGGTTCCGGGTTTTCTCGATATTATCGGGTTTTCTCGACATTTTCGGGTTCCTCGAACCCGACCCGAACCCGATCGAGAAAACTCGAACCCGACCCGAACCCGAATTTTCGAGAACCCGCACACCCCTACAAATTTCAAGTCGATTTCATACTTTATTTTTGAGATATCATCAGAGAAAGTATCTGTTCTCTCTCTGACTCATGCATTTTCGGGTTATTGCGCTCTCTCGCACCTACGCGTTGGTTGTTTGTCTTGCACAGAAAACAATTGATATCTGCCCCTCTGACACCCGCGTAGCGGGCGTTCATAGGAACATCTTAAAGGTACAAATCCGAAATTCCATGTGCTTGATCTAGCGCCTTCCGACTACGAATGTCGCTCGGAAGCCGCTGAAACGTGAGTCGCAACTCTCACTATTAAATTTCGATATGAAATATTCTATATAAACATTCGTATCTCGGAATTATTCGGCAGTAAAAAACGCTCTTCAATTTGCTTGTATATGTTTTTATATTTGACGAAAACTTTATTTTGTACAGATATAAATGTACCGTCAGTGTCAAAAAGTGCGACAGTGTCAGGAACTGGGCCGATTCACGTTAAGTATATAAAGACCGAAAAGGTACTGAAAAAAATATTCATTTTTATCCGCAGTCGATTTCACTTGGGAAGCGCAATCTTTAAACGACGTTTGCAAGTGAAGTCGTTTATAAGTCTAGTACACGTAAAATCTTTGGACGTTGTAACTGGTTGTTTTGGCATGTAACTAAGTAGTTGCAATGCTCAGTTCCGTTCGGGATTTCCCCTAGTTTTATACACACGGGAATTATAAATCCTGTACATACGATTATTCGAACAGATTTCAAACGAAAAAATTGCAGACCTGTACGACCAAAATAGTTATTTGTTCGAATAAATAACGGTGTTATTCGTTCAAACAGGCTGACATTTTGTGAAAAATATCCTGCAAATTTGTGACAACAATTATATTGTCAGGATTATATACACTAAGAATTTGTTAATTCAGTCGTACCCAATTCCGAGTTCAAAATGGAAAAGGCATGAACAAATCATATATCCAACATTTGATTACTCTCTATAATAACAACAACAAAAATGTTCATAAATATCCTGAAATAGTATTTTGAACAATCGATTACCAACAATTAATTCTTTGGGAAACGGAATATTTTCGATAGTGAGTGAATAATTAGTCGAAACGCCCATTGCGCAAACGATTTTGAGGTTAGTCTGTTATCGGGGCGACAGAACTAATGAAAATCCTTAAAAAAACATTTGATTGTTTTTGATAATGGCTTTGAAAAGATGAGACAAAATATGTACTCACGTGGAATTTCGAAGATCGGTCGACATTCCGAGTGGTGACGAGTGAGTTCACGTTAATCCAATACTCATGAAGATTCTTCGCTGGGGGTGCATCACTGTAGCGCATACACTGTATATAACGCGTCGTAGGGCGAGTATTTGACGTGCGTTACTTTTCGGAGGGTGGACACGACGATTATTCCTATTATTATTATTAATATTGTGGTTGAGAGTGTAGGATTACTATATATACTAGAAGTTAGTATGTATATAGTAGTGACAGATATTCTCTTTCTGAGCGGATGCTGTGTGTACACACGCGCGACACCCACTGACCCACTCGACTGCTATTCGGTGTTATCACGGTGAATTTACACGGAGATAAGAATCAATGGATAACAAAGTACGTTGCAGCGGGCTGAAGCTACTGTTTCCCTCTGTCGTGGGGTGCTTTGTGTATTTATGGCACGATAAAACAGATCGGAGTATTTATTTCACCGGCACTAGGTAACGAGGTAGTTTACTAATAGGGGGAGTCGGTAACTTCAAACAATAAAAAAATATGTCTTCAGTGTGTGACACAACTTCCCACATTGTAATCGGTATCAAAACCGCAATAGTTTTTACGTACAGCTTGTTAATATATTAAGCGAAAAAAAATTCGCTTCTATTCCGTCTATCCATTGTGCAGTGGAAGCTAATTTGCTTGTGTCTAAAATATTAATCAGCTTTGAGTAGAGGTGATTAGCGTTTTTAATACCGACTGGGCCCATCGGGGAGAGGCGCGAAGAAATCTATTCAGTCGGTAACAACTGTAACCAATATTTCCGAGACCGTCAAATATGAACGAGTGAATAATTGAAAATTGCGCCGGCTAATCACGAATTTAGCATTCCTTTAACGTGATGTGCCACTGCTCGGTCAGTAACGAAAGCTGTAAAGCGTTGTTCTGGACCACAATTGATGATTCGGGCAAAAAACGAGAAGTACTGGCTGCGTTTTAGAACTCTACTGTCAGTACTTCCCGACTTTTATTCGAAAAATTAACCGTGGCCGTGAATATCACTTCGGGAAAGTTCAACTATCTCACTCGCACTTGTGACGATCTGAGAGAGACAGACGATGTGCTATACCGATAAACTTACTGTGAGAGCGAGTGAGACGGCGCTATTAGCGGTCGCAGTGCAGCGAGAGTGAACGACAAAAATGTGTAGCACATTACGTTAAATTGTTTTCGGAGTTGGAGGCGCTGTCTACCTCCATACAAAACTACACCCATAGACATAATGTATAATGAAGAAAGTGGCACAGGTTTCTTCGGGGACGAGCCAATCAACGGCTTTAAAAAACAAAAGACATATGTATAAGAACTAGACTGCGCGTTTCCCTCAAGAGTGTACGAATTTGAGAAAAAGACGACATCATGCTTAAAGCAGTCCTCCTTTCTCTGTCTAACTTCGCCAATCGCTGTGCTACTAAACAAGGACAGAGGGACTGTTGTCTCAGCTGTCCCTAATCGTATACTCGTCCATTACGATCAGGGACGAATCTGGGATTGGCTGAGAATGGATACAGCGGTATTAACGCACATGAAACGGACCATTTTAGACCGATTTTAAGCCACAAAGTCTTAATCAACGTAGAAACATCCAATAATCATTGGTGGAGTGATCAGAGCATTTGGTGGTAATTATTTAATGTAAACGATTGCGTAAATCATATTCGCACATTCACATCAGCAACGAAAGCTCGGATTGGCACGTTTTCATTAAATAATTACCACCAAATGCTCTGATCACTCCACCAATGATTATTGGATGTTTCTACGTTGATTAAGACCTTGTGGCTTAAAATCGCTCTAAAATGGTCCGTTTCATGTGCGTTAATACCGCTGTATCCATTCTCAGCCAATCCCAGACTCCGTCCCTGATCGTAATGGACGAGTATACGATTAGGGACAGGTGAGACGCTAATTAATGACCACCAAATGTTAAGATAAGGCTACCAATGATCAGGGAACGTTTCTGCATCGATTAAGACCTCCCAAAGCAAAATCGGTTTAGAATTATGTGTTTTATCGGCCATAAAAACATTTGTCCATATCCTTGCTTCCGGGCCTGTCGAATGGAAATTAATTCTTCATATTTTCCTCGATAACTAGCGACCACCAAATGTTTTAATTATGATATTCTTGACCACCAAACGATTATACATCGATTGGACATATAAAAAAATCAAATTCATGAAAAAAAAAGTGGTCATCTTCACCTACTAATTATGATTAATTAATTTAAAAAAAACCGGCCCACCACCAAATGTTGTAATTAGGCTACCAATAATCTGCGGACATTGGCGGTTAAATTAAGACCTCGTTGAACGAAATCGGTTAAGGCAGTAGTCTGCTTTACAGGCTTCAAAAAGTCGATTTTTCGTTTTTGTCTTAAATCTATTCCAAAACTATCCAAGAATATGTGTTCAAAATTTTAGAGGCCAATTCGACATATTTTCGAATCTAGATCAGTTTTAGTGGCCGAGCGTCGAGCAGGTGCGAATGCTCGGGCAGACCCGAGCGCGCGCGCTTCGCCCCTTCATGTATTCTATTGTTTGACTATACTCGTATATACCTGAAAAGATCGCACCGTCCTTTGAAATATTATTTGGAGTTTCTAGAAGGTCTGTGTTGAGTAGTCGTTGGGATAACGGTATACAATATAACGGTAAACTATAGTTCTCGGCATCGGCTTCTACACTGCTATTTGTAGCGTCAGCTTTCAGTTTCATTTTTGATTTTGCCGAGCGCACATCGAAATGTCAAGCTACCCGAAAGGCGATCGATGTACAAGACAGCGTGCTGCGGAACCGCGAAAGCGAAAATTTCACGGCAATCATTTTACCAGTGTATGATCGGACAAAAAGTTGAAGACAGCAAGCAGCGATGATGTCATTATTAATTCATCGCACTGCTACCGCATTATTGAATTCATATCGGTGTTTCTCGCCCTTTCGGAAATAGCAATTTGCAGATCATGCAACCAAAAATTAACGTTTGCAGAAAGCGGTCATCGAGGCCTAGGATTTAAAATTGTTGTCAAGTGTATGTGTGGTCAACGCACAATCCAGTCAGGACCATTGATAAATACCGGCTACGAAATCAACAGACGGATTGTTTTTGTTATGAGGCTCCTTGGTATCGGACGAGAAGGGATAAACGTATTCTGCGGTCTTATGGATATGTCTGCAGGTTTTGCAAAATGTACTTATCAACAAATCGTTGAGCATTTGTACGCAGCGTCGAAGACACTGTTCGAGAGTACCTGCGAAAAAGCCGTCAAGGAAGAGAAAGAAAAAAACGTTGAACATGGAAGACCTGCGAATCATTTGAAGGTTTCGGGCGATGGATCATGGAAAAAGCGCGGTTATACTTCTTTGTACGGTGCAACAACGCTCATCGGATACTACAGTGGCAAAGTAATCGATCTCATTGTAAAAAGTGGTTATTGTCATTCGTGTGCCATAAATAAAAATAGTTTGGACGAAGATGCATTTGAGGAGTGGTATGAGAATCATGAAGACTCATGCTCCTCAAATCATACAGGTTCAGTAGGGAAGATGGAGGTAGATTCCATAACAGAGATGTTTTCGAGATCCGTCGAGAAATTCGGAGTTATGTACAGTAATTATATCGGCGATCGCGACTCCAAAACTTTTACTGGAATCTTAAATAGCAATCCTTACGGGGACGAGTGCACAGTGACGAAAAATGAGTGTGTTGGACACGTGCAAAAGCGTATGGGTACTCGTTTACGGAATAAAAGAAAAACCGAAAAACTTGGAGGAAAGAAGGGGCTAACGGAGAGTCTCATTAAGAAATTGACGATTTACTACGGTCTGTCAATTCGTCGAAATGTGAACTCAGTTGAAGGTATGAAGAGAGCTATTATGGCAACATTAAACCATTATTGTTCCACCGATAAAAATCCTCGGCATGAAAATTGTCCAGAAGGCGCGGAGAGTTGGTGCGAATGGCGCAAGGCTCAAGCGGCGAATAATCTAGCATCTTTCAAACACCCGGCAAGATTAATTAATGACAATGTAGAGAAGCACATTCGTCCAATTTACGAAGATCTTTCAAATGACAATTTATTGACGCGGTGCTTAGGCGGACACACTCAAAATTCGAACGAATCATTCAATTCGATTGTGTGGCGCCTAAATCCGAAACACGTAAATTCCGGCTATAAAATCGTCGAAATAGCAGCAAATATGGCTACAGGCATTTTCAACGAGGGTTATTCAGCTGTGCTTTCTACCATGCAGCTCCTCAATATTGTCATCGGGCAGCAGGGCAAAAATTTTGTTGACACCGTCGATGTTGAGCGCATAACGCGGGAGAACCGGCGCGCATCATTTTCCAGCAAGGAGGCTCGTACAGCTCGAAGATCGGAAAGCCTCTGCCAAAACGAGTTTTTTGAAGAAGAGGAAGGATTATTGTATGGCCCGGGGATAGCTGATTAACATCTAATTAGTGTAAGTATCCAAAAACTTATATTTTTTTGGACCGAAAACTTTAAAGCCCGTTTTCTCGAGTTTTCATTTTCACAAGTTTTAGAAAACGGTGCCGGCGATAGTAAAAACGATATATGTCCGATCGAAAAAAATCAAAGTGATCTAGCTTCAGTATTAAATTATCTTCTATTTGAACTAAAAAAGTTGGACAAAAGTACGATTTAAATTACTTGTTTTGCAACTTAAAGTGAATTTTTTTTTCAAAAAAGTGAATTTTTTTTTCAAACTTCGAAAAAATTTGGAATTTCATCATTTCTTCGGTATTTTTTTAGTTCATATAGAAAAGGAACTTATAAAAATTTAAAAAAAATTTGGTTCGACTGTTTCAGATACATCGCACGACCTCCATCACCGGCACCGATTTACAAGTCCAGACTCCAGGCGCCCCAGAAAAATCGTTACAACTTTGGAAAATTTCAATAATTTTTAATAATAAAAATTGTTTTTTAAAGCTTGAATATAATACTCTATCGTCTCAAAATTTCGTTTACCCCAATCATTTCCTTCCCTTTCAAAAAAATTGCTGAAAAAACGCTTTTTTTTCGGCTTCTAAAGCAGACTACTGCCTTAAGAAATATGAGTTTTATTTAAAAAAACACGTAAGTCAATGGACGTGTGAGCATATATCTCGATCAGTCGCAGCGTTCTTTGTTCGTCGTAGCGTAATGAATGACCACCAAATGTTGTAATTAGACTACCAATGATCTGCAGACATTGACGCTTCGATTAAGACCTCGTTGAACGAAATCGGTTTAGAAATGTGAGTTTTATCCAAGAGAATATATGTCAATAGACCTGCGTGCGTATACATTGACCGACCCAAAATTCAACTACTCGTCGTTACTCGTCGTAACGCAGCAGAAATAAGATTATGGATATCTCATAATCTAATTAATGACTAACAATAGTTATTAAACCGTCCTGCTTTGATAACGACCCTGTGGAGCGTTGTCGGTTAAGAATTATGCATTTTATGAAACATATACCGTTCGTATTACCGCGGTACCCATCGGTCAGCCAATCACAGCGTTCGATGCTGGTTGTAATGCTCGGGTACGTTTGAGGACATCTAATATGCTAATTAATGACCACCAAATGTTAAGATAAGGCTACCAATGATCAGGGAACGTTTCTGCATCGATTAAGACCTCCCAAAGCAAAGTCGGTCTAGAATTATGTGTTTTACCGGCCATAAACATTTGTCCATATCCTTGCTTCCGGTTCTGTCGAATGGAAATTAGTTTTTTAATTTTTCTCGAGAACTAGTGACCACCAAATATTCTAATTATGATATTCTTGACCACCAAACCATTATACATCGATTGGGCATCAAAAAAATTAAATTCGTGAAAAAAAAAAAATCGGCTAACTTCACCGGTCAATTTTGATTAATTAATTAAAAATAAACGGTTCACCACCCAATGCTCTAATTAGGCCACCAATGACCACCAATCGACCACCAATCGATTCCGATAATTTAGAATCAGATTCATTAATATCGTCGGCTAACTTCACCGAGGTTAGTTTCCCGACCTGTGTATAAGACCGTGGTCTATGTATTTGTCATAGAGCCTAGACAGAAGGAGACCAAACTCCAATGGGAGAATGTTCCGAAAACGAGCATGAATTTGTGGAGAGTAGCACTTTCGTTGTTAGCCGCGAGTGGCGCTGAAAACAGTAAAATCTATCGCGAGAATACCATTCTCCCTAAATTTTGGCAATGATGTTTCTATCCCCGGGTAATACGAATTATTTATGTATGCTGTTATCCGCGGACACTGAAAAATGATTTATTTTGAACAATTGTTTAAATTATCGACTACATGGAAGCCGATATTAAGTAAAAAAATGTGGCGCCAAGTATGTGATATTTAAAATTATATCATGGAGATTGTTATAAACGAGTCCAATCTCCACATTGAAATGCACACAAAAGTACATTTTAATCACGCAGGTTTTTTAATATCATAAGTTAAGATTAAAAATCATTAACTCGTAAATATAGGATTTAGGACCAATTTTCCCCTCTCCCTCGACAACGCACGCGAATTCAACGATAAAATTTTTTACAGACACGTGTTTTAGTATCTACATCTTTATGCCATTGGTATTTTGCCGGGGCGAATCATCGAGTTGTTATAAAAAGTCATTAACTCGAAAACATAGGACTTTCGGACTAATTTTCCCCTCTCCATCGGCAACGCATGCGAATTCAGCGATGATATTTTTTACAGACACGTGTTTTAGTGTCTAGATCAATATGCCCTTGGAATTTTCCCGGGGACGGATCATCTAGTTGTTAGAAAAAATCATTAATACGAAAACATAGGATGTTACAACACCATCCCCTCTCCCTCCGCAACGCACGCGAATTCAGCGATGATATTTTTTACAGACACGTGTTTTAGTGTCTACATCAATATGCCCTTGGAATTTTCCCGGGGACGGATCATCTACTTGTTATAAAAAATCATTAACTCGAAAACATAGGATGATACAACACCATCCCCTCTCCCTCCGCAACGCACGCGAATTCAGCGATGATATTTTTTACAGACACGTGTTTTAGTGTCTAGATCAATATGCCCTTGGAATTTTCCCGGGGACGGATCATCTAGTTGTTAGAAAAAATCATTAACTCGAGAACATAGGATGATACAACACCATCCCCTCTCCCTCCGCAACGCACGCGAATTCAGCGATGATATTTTTTACAGACACGTGTTTTAGTGTCTACATCGATATGCCCTTGGAATTTTTTATAACAACTAGATGATCCGTCCCCGGGAAAATTCCAAGGGCATATTGATGTAGACACTAAAACACGTGTCTGTCAAAAATATCATCGCTGAATTCGCGTGCGTTGCGGAGGGAGAGGGGATGGTGCTGTATCATTCTATATTTTCAAGTTAATGATTTTTTCTAACAACTAGATGATCCGTCCCCGAGAAAAATCCAAGGGCATATTGATGTAGACACTGAAACACGTGTCTGTAAAAAATATCATCGTTGAATTCGCGTGCGTTGCTGAGGGAGAGGGAATGGTGTTGTATCATCCTATGTTTTCGAGTTAATGATTTTTTCTAACAACTAGATGATTCGCCCCGGCAAAATACCAATGGCATAAAGATGTAGATACTAAAACACGTGTCTGTAAAAAATTTTATCGTTGAATTTGCGTGCGTTGTCGAGGGAGAGGGGAAAATTGGTCCTAAATCCTGTATTTTCGAGTTAATGATTTTTAATCTTAACTTATGATATTAAAAAACCTGCGTGATTAAAATGTACTTTTGTGTGCATTTCAATGTGGAGATTGGACTCGTTTATAACATCTCCATGATATAATTTTAAATATCACATACTTGGCGCCACATTTTTTACTTAATATCGGCTTCCATGTAGTCGATAATTTAAACAATTGTTCAAAATAAATCATTTTTCAGTGTCCGCGGATAATAGCGTACATAATAAATAATTCGTATTACCCGGGGATAGAAGCATCATTGCCAAAATTTAGGGAGAGTGGTATTCTCGTGATATATTTTACTGTTTTCAGCGCCACTCGCGGCTAACAACGAAAGTGCTTACTCTCCACGTATTTTGTGCCATTCTCGTAACCCACAGTTTGGTCTCCTTCTGTCTAGGCTCCATGGTATTTGTCCATGGCCGTATGGTCAGGCTACTGCAGAGTAGCGACTGGAGCCAGCCCCAACTAAACAACCAACCAACCAGTCTATGTATTATTTGGAGTTTGGTTTCTGACTAGGTGCGCGTCACATCGTCCGCTTATTAAGTTACCGCTTTTTCGCTGTTTTTGCGCATATTACGCGTAAAAATTTCTTCAATCATTGAAGTTTCTTCGTTTAACATCATTGACAACTACAATACATCAAAAGTTTATTTATTTTTTCACAAGTTCAGTATTTCTTTCCCGCTAACCTAACTTTTTTTTTCCGCTTTTTCTTGTTTCTTTTTTGCTGCCTACCTGTTCCTCTCTTTTTCAGTTTGGTTTGCGAGGCATGGCCTCGCAAACCTCAGGCACGTCCGGGGGACGTCCAGGAGATGACGAGGATCCGGGTGGCATCGAACGAGGTTATGGTACAGACATGCAGCTTGATCTCCCATCACAAGTGGAAGATCTCAATAGGGAAGCTTTTCCTGACATTTCCGCGACAAGCAACACCAGCAAGCGCCCAAATGACCCTTCAGACGACTTGTCGAGGGAAAAGAAAAAAAAAGTCTTCGACAATGTTGACAAGCATGATGATGTGCATGTACAGGTGGATGCTGCAACCGTCACACCACCTACGGTACCTGCAGCTACACAATTTCCAGGCGGTGTCCCCTCAAGGCTTCTGAAAAATAAATATTCTCAGGATAGTGTAGGCCCCTTCGCAATCCTCATCCGTCCCAAGGAAGTTACTGATAAGACCCCTAGGTTAAATGCCACCAACACCGGAAAGCTGCTCTTCAAGCATTTCTCAGGAGATCAAATCATTGACATTTTCAACTCTGGCAAATCCCGAAACACTGTTTTTTTCAACTCCGCTCAGGTAGCCAACACAGCTCTCGACATTTCAGTTTTGGCAGAAAACAATCTGGTAGCGTTCATTCCCGACTACTTCGTTTCTTGTGAGGGCCTCATTAGGGGGGTTCCCACCGATTTGTCTCCCGCTGAGCTTCTCCTATACATCGACTCTCCCGTCCGCATCGTAGAAGTCCGTCGTCAGAACCGCAAGTCCACCGTTGACAATGTAACCACCCTCGTTCCCACACAATCGGTGTACGTTAAATTCGAAGGCAGAACACGCCCTGACCGCATCTCTCTCTTTAGGGTCAAACACCCTGTAGATTCCTGGGAATCCCCGGTAAAAATTTGCTACTCCTGCTTCATATTCAACCATGTAGCTGCTCAGTGCAAAAGTCAGGCAAGGTGCATTCGATGTGGAGGTAGGAAACATACAGGCGAGGCCGTCTGCCCCAACCAGAACTGCGCCCCCTCTTGCGCAAATTGTAAGGGACCCCACCTTCCTACAGACAGGAAGTGCCCCGCTTTCCAGCACGAAAAAGCAATCAGGGCGCTCGCTGGAGAGCGCAACATCTCACACCTGGAAGCCAGACAACTCTTGTCGGGAGGGAGTCCCTTGCAACCTCCTAGTCCTTCGCAGCCTCGATTTCCCTCTCGCACGCATGCGCATTTTCCTTCACTTCCCTCGTCTTCGATCGCTCCGACTCCTCCTTATTTCTCGCAATCGGGCCCCTCTTACAGTCAGGTAACCTCGTCTCCTGTCGCATCTTCAACGCACTCGAAACCTCCTCCGCCTCTGGCCCCCAGTCTTCAAGACTCTAGACCCGTCTCTTCTCGCTTCGCCAACAACAATCGACCCAGCCCTAACCCCCGCAAATTTCCGCCCCCTCGCTCTGGTTTTTCTTCTCCAAACGCGCCTGTAACAGCTCGTAGAGAACACAATAGCTTCCTAATTGCTCCTCATGGTCATGACCCCTGCTTTTCCGACTCACAAAACGGTTTTGCCCTCAATCAAGCTGGTCTAGCAAGAAATCATCCGGTCCCCGTGCCAAATCACTCTGTGAATTCTTTCAATTGCGCAGGTCTCGCTCCGGTCCCCTCTCAGGCGCTCTTAATCATTCCTTCTCTTCTTCAACTCATTACTCAACAGCTGGCTCCCCTTCTCTCCGCTCTCGGTCTGTCAGACAGACTCGGCCCCGTCTTTGATACCCTCAATTCGCTCGCTCTCGCTATTTCTCAAAATGATGGCCACGCGTAATCAACTGAATATTCTCCAATGGAATTGCCGGTCTTTACGCAACAAAGTGGGCCTCTTATCAAAGATGACTTCCTCTTATGATGTCATAATCTTATGTGAAACTTGGCTTTCTCCTACAAATAATTCCAGCCCATCTTTGGATGGTTTTAACGCAATTGTCAGGAATAGGGAGTTTAACAGAGGTGGCGGATTAGCTATATACCTGAAGAAAGACATTTCTTACTCTATTATCAATTCTACTTTGCATATTTCTAACTTCATTGAGACTCTCTCAATTTCTATCAAGTCACACTTTGGTCCATTACTATTAGTCGCTTTATATAAACCGCCCTCTATAACGGTTAATAAGAATGACTGGCAGCGCCTTTTCAACTCCCTTCAGATCGGTAACAACGTGATTGTTGCGGGTGACATTAATAGTCATCATTTATCTTGGGGCTGTACACACAACTGTTCTTCTGGAAATTCTCTTTCCAGCTCCTTAATCGACTATAACTTTTCTATTCTCAACGACGGCTCTCCGACACTTGTCTCTTCACCTACGGCTAATATCTCGGCTATCGACCTTACTCTCATCTCCCCTCATCTCATTCCCCTTTGCAGTTGGAAGACTGAGTCTGACCCGCTCACTAGTGATCACTTTCCCATCTCAATCTCAATTGGCATTTCTTTTTCTACACTTCCCTTTTCGTGTCATCGTTTCCCAACTGACAAAATTGATTGGTCTTCTTTTAAATCTTCTCTCGACGATTGCGCGTCATCTCTATCTAACCCTTCTTCTCTCACACAATACGACAACATCATTAATGCTATTAACAAGGCTATCGTAGATTCATGTCCCGTGCTGGCAAACTCCCAGTCAAATATCAATTCAAATCTTACTTCCGATAATTACGTTAATAATAACAATAACTCTCTCAATAATTCGGACAACGTTTCCACTTCTATCTCCAACAGTATTTCGAATCATAATTCGCGCCCCCAAATCTTCAAATCTCGTCCCTCGGTTTGGTGGAATGACGAGTGTGAAAAAGCCAACGAAACTCGCAAGGAGGCATGGGCTAATTTCAGAAGCCAAGGAAACTCAACTAATTTCACTAACATCAAGAAACTTGCAGCCAAAGCTAAAAGAACTTTTCACAAAGCGAAACAAAAATCATGGAAACGTTACACGGAATCGATCGATTTCCGTTGTCCCGCCAATCAGGTCTGGTCTAAAATTAAACGTTTTAAAAATAGAAATCTTATCGATCAATCTGCTCACCCTAACAACGAGGAAACTATAGAAAAAATGAAAAACCTTATTCCTACTATCTGCTCTCCGTCTATCTTTCCTCCTAGTTTTCCTAATTCTTTTACCTCTAATGCTCTTCTCGACTCTCCATTTTCATTTAGAGAGCTTAATTCTGCCATCCAAAGCAGAAAAATAAAAGCGGCTCCGGGACTCGACAAGATCGACTTTCAGATCATCCTCCATCTTCCTGAGTCTATTAAATTACTCATTTTAAATGTCTTCAACGACTTTCTCAAGAACGGTCTTTTTCCGAAGGCATGGAAGGAGTTCTTGGTTTTTTTCATTCCAAAATCCTCGCCGGGCAAATTTCGACCAATCTCTCTCGCTTGTTGTTTCCTTAAATTAATGGAAAGACTTCTGCACACTAGAATGATTCAGTGGTTAGAGAGCAATTCACTTCTTTCTACTTCTCAATTCGGATTTCGTAAATCTAGATCTTGTGCCGACAACTTATCCATTCTTACCACTGAAATTTATACTGGTTTTACTAAAAATGAATTTACCGCCTCTGCTTTTCTCGACATTTCGAGTGCGTTTGACAACGTGGACCCCGGCATTCTAGCCCACGATCTCAAGGACTTGGGTTTTCCGTGGTCGTATTGTAAATTCATCTTCAATTTGGTCTCTTCTAGATCTGTTTTCTTTAACATCGCTGGCGAATATCATGGCCCCTTTGAGTCGGCCAAAGGAGTTCCGCAGGGCTGTATTTTAAGTCCTTTACTGTATATCATCTATACAAATAAACTCGAACGTCACCTAGATCCGGACTGCTCTCTCGTTCAATTTGCGGATGATATAGCCCTGTTCTCTCGCTCGTCCAATCCTCAAAAGTGCACTTCTTCAATTCAGCTCAGTCTTAATAATATCTCTATCTTTCTGCAAAACAGAGGTCTTTCCATTGAACCTTCCAAATCGAAGTTTCTCATTTTCTCACGCAAACATTTTGACCCTCTTCAGTTCTCGGTCTCTATAAATTCTTCCCCCGTTCCTACTTGTTTGGAAGCAAAATTCCTCGGACTAACCTTAGACTACCGACTCTCTTGGAAAATGCATATCAATAATTTGATCTCCAAATGCAACAAACTCTTAAATATTATTAAATGCCTTCGCACCACTTGGTGGGGTGCAGACCCATCCTCACTCATCACTATTTACAGAGCTCTTATACGTAGTTCCATTGAATATGGTGCGATGGTCCTCCCCGTTAAAAACTTTTCTCTTTTCCAAAGACTTGAAATTATTCAACGTAAAGCTTTGAGACTGGCCCTTGGCCTGCGAAACTCTACTCCTAACAACGTTGTTCTTGCCGAAGCTAAAGGGCCTATCCTTCGTCACCGTCTTCAACTTCTCTCGAGTAAATACCTTCTAAAGGTTTTCGCCACCTCATGGCATCCTCTCCTCACGTCTCTTCCGCTTCTCATGCACTCTCTTCGCTCCACTGATCACTACGCTGACCTCTGCGACCTTCCATTGATAAAAGCGTTTGTTCAGTTTTCTTGCCACAGAGAACTCATTGAACCTTTCTCTTTTCCTCCGGTTTTTTGTATTGTACCTACTGCTCCCTTCCCTGATTCTTCTATTGATATTTCATCTGGTAGGCTTATTCAGGCATCTCTAGACGCTAATGCTGAATTTCTTTCTAAGTTCAGTCACATCATTAATAACTCTACCGTATTTTTCACTGATGGATCTAAGTCGCCAGAGAGTAATCACGTTGGTTTAGCCATCCACAGCCCCTCCCTTTCCCTGTCTCTGAAATTTCGAATTTCTCGTTTCGCCTCGGTTTTTTCAGCGGAAGCTCTAGCGATTCATCTCTCATTAGAATACATTATCTCCAAGAACATCGACAACTCTATTATTTTTTCAGATTCGCTTAGTACTCTTCAGGCTCTTCTAGCCCCTTTATCCAGAATCTCCTCCCCTATTATCATAGCTGCTCATCAAGCCCTAAGCTCTATCTCTATGGCAAACCTCAACACTAAACTTGTATGGATTCCAGGCCATGCTGGTATCTCAGGCAATAAAGTTGTTGATCGCTTGGCTAAAGCGGCGATAATAGACGGCTCAGATTACAATCTTTTACTCCCGCCTTCTGAATTCTTCCCAATTGTTCGAGAAAAATGTAACGCTTCATCTGATAAATCTCTTAAACTTTACTGTAGCAACTTTGGCAAAGGTGTCAAATATTTCAACTCTTTTTATTGTCCCTCGCCTAATAAAATGTGGTTCAGTGATCTTCATAAGATAAATAGGAAGTCAATTGTTCTTTTTTGCAGAATGCGATCCGATCATTACAATTTAGCTGCTAGTCTTTTTAGGAAACACATGGTCGATTCTCCAGCCTGCCCCTGTGGATATGAATCCGAAGACCTTAACCATGTCTTTTGGGCCTGCCCTCGTTTCGATGACTACAGACCGGCTCTCGTCAAATCTTTGATTTCCTTGAAAATCTTCCCACCTTATAACGTCGAATCCTTTATTGCTTCTCCTTCTGCTCGTATCGTGAATATTTTTTCTACCTATCTCAACAACTGCAAGCTAGAATTCTAATTCTCTTCTCTTCTTTACTTCTCCTTCTCTTCTTACTATTTTAAATTCCCTATGACTTTTGCTACTCTCCGACTTTTCTTTGTCCCTCTTCTCTGGAGGTTCTATCCTTGTAAGGGGAGGGCGACACCGTCGCCCCATTGGAAATATCGGGCGAGGTTGCCGCCCTCCGTCTTTGTTTGTTTCAGATTTCATAGAAGTTAAACGGACCTTCATACTTATTCGTCCATGGCCGTATGGTCATGTAACGCCCGAGCGTCTTGATTCGCGGGAATTTGAATTATATCCAACGATGTCCTTTCCTGGGTCCAGTTGATAAAGGGTAAAAACCCACCTTGTGAATCAGGAAGGATTGTCAGAGAATAAAGTGAGATCCGTTCGCTTTCGGTATTAAAATTGTTCTCTTTAATTATTAAATTCGACTACAAGTAAACTCAAGCTAGAAACGTTAGGATGTGTCTTATTCGACAGTCGGAAAACTTCTGCCTTCAAAAATATAAAGAAGAATTGTCTTCGAAGTCTCGAAGTCCCTTCAAGCGTCGTTGGTTGGGGGTGGATCCTCCCTCCAGGGTGGACGTTGGCCAATCGCTGCTGTTGCTGCTGTGGAGGTTTTCCTTCTTCGGGGGTAGCTTCCCTTGCTTTCCCTCGTTGTGGTGGGGAAAGACGCGCTCGCCCGAGCCGGCGTCTCCAGGGCCTGGTGGTCAGCACGTGGTCGGAATGCGGGGTCCGCACGTGGGCCTGTTTTCTGTCAGTTGAAGTAGCGAGTGTTTTCGAGCTACAAAAACTGACAAAAGTCACGTCGCTGAAAATCTCTATTGGCCATAAAAATCAATTGGCGACGATAACCAGACGCACATCCGCGCGTCCTTTGTCCTTCGATGACTCCGTCGACTTTCCTCAAGGGTCGTAAAAGGGAAAGCTATTTCCTCGTGGGAATGCTATTTTCTCGTGTGAACATTTCAAAACTCTAAGATTAAACATTCATCCGCTCGACGTTATATTAAATAACAAGGATACGTAACTAAACACATGTACAAGAAGACGACGATTGCTTTGTATTCGTTCATTCCCTTTAAATACTATTCAATATTATTGATAATCCTTATTGTAAGTCACCATTTATTAATTTCGAGTCTCTCAGGGTATAATTATTCTGTCTAATTTAACAAGTACATGCTAATTCGGTTATTCTTGCAAATTAACTTTTGAATAAGCCGCGCTAAAACGATGGTAACGTGACGCATGCGTCACAGTCAGGCTACTGCAGAGTAGCGACTGGAGCCAGCCCCAACTAAACAACCAACCAACCAACCAGTCTATGTATTATACGTCTATGACTACACCGTAAACATAGTTTTGACAGGTTCTATGTGAAAATTGGCCGACACGGTGTCCCAGAGGCCAGTTGGGACTGCCTCCGCCTATGCGTAGGCCCCAGCAAATTGTAAAAAAGAAGAAGAAGAAGAAGAAGACAGGTTCTATGTAATAAGCTAATACAAAATGCAGAAACGGAAAGATACAGTTTTTTTTATTGCATGTGTGCAACCAACGAACAGGGTTAGTGATCTTTTCACGTGCATTAACATTAAACGATACAAGTAATTTTTACAATCAAGAATTGTGGCGCTTGTAGAAAAATGAAAATAAGGTTATTTCATGCATATATAGCTTTTTAAATTAATTTAGCTGTATAAATTCTTTTTGTAAATGTTGACATTACCAAAAAGTTTATTGGGTCAACAAGATGACATGTTGAAAAAAAAATAATAATTTGCAAGTAACTGGAAAGCTCACAATTTTTAGCAGATCTGAATCTGAATTTAGCAGATAAAAAAAAATCTAATAAATTAAACTTGCATCTGAATTATCTCATCGATGCTTTACAGCTGATTGTCTAACACAAATGATTGTTCAATATATTGAATGTTTAATAGTATCAAAGAAATATTGCTTTGGAAAGTATTTCACTGCAGCACTGGTAACCCTGCTTAGAAAATCCTATTTAGATTAATAGGATGGACATTAGGGCTGTTCAAAAAAACCTAATTTTCTTATAATCGGTTGCTCCTGAAATGATGTATTGATTATCACAAAAAAAATGTTTTCGCGAAAGCTGGCAGTTGTGCGATGGTGTTAAGTACTGCCGCATCAAGGCCAAAATTCATGAAAATCAGCGATTTTTATAAGAAAAAATTTTTACATGGTGAAGCGCTCATGGAGATTGTGGTTAGTTTTGATAGACTATGAAATTGTGTAAAGGCAGAAACATGTTTGATAATGTTTAGTACTGCCGCATCGACATTGAAGTTACCAAAATCAAAAATTAAATTCTTTAAAACATTGAAATATTCGTCTGTTCATCGACTATTTCGTGCAATTTCAAATGAAAAAATGGCTCTTGAAACGGGACTCATGTATGATCATAATCATGATGATGATAAGCGATTTTCAAATTTTGGGAAACTGCGATATCGATGCGGCAGTACTAAATTTGATCATACAGGACTCCCGTTTCATAAGCCATTTTGTCATTTGAACACGCGCGAAATGAATATTGTAGACGCAGACGAATATTTCAATGTTTTAAAGGATATCATTTTTTATTTTGTTAACTTCAATATCGATGTGGCAGTACTAAACATTATTGAACATGTTTCTGCCTTTACACAATTTCATAGTCTATCGAAAGCAACCACAATCTCCATGAGTGCTTCACCAAGTAAAAAAAAAAATTTCTAAAAATCACTGTTTTTAATGAATTTTGGTCTTGATGCAGCAGTACTTAATATCATCGCACAACTCGCAGCTTTCGCGAAAACATTTTTTTTGTGATAATCAATACAGCGTTTCAGGAGCAACCGATTATAAAGAAATTATGTTTTTTTGAACAGCCCTAATGGACATAAAACACCATTCATACAGATAAAAACTGATACAGTTTCAATAGGGCTTTATGAGTTTAAATGAGATCAATGGGACTTTTTAAACAGGGAAGGTAGTCACTCTGCTATGTTAAGGCTGAATCTACATGTGTTCTTAACATATTAATATAACCACTGACACAGTTTGAAAAAGAAATACACAGATATATACAAATGTTTGATAAAATATTTTTGGCATTCAGTTATATATTAGAGAAAAAAACCATAATTTTAGTTCAATTTTGAAGCTATTCTTTGGAAGAAAATTACATCAGTTTGTTTATCTAAACTAATCTAACATTAGACATACATATGCTTATAATTTTTCAACAACTAAAGTGAATAAAGAATTTGTCTGGGCAATCAATAAAGCATCTGCCAATAAACAAAATATTGCACATAACGAGCAAAAAAACAAAAAGTAATAGGAAAGTAATGTGCAAGATTCTACTTTGCATCCTGGTTATAAATAAATGAACAAATATTATGGCTGAATATTATTTCATTTACATATAAAATTTGGACTAGTTACCTCAAGTTAGCATTTGCAAGTTAGCGTGATAACATCAATTTAAAAAAAAAATTCAAAACTCCATTACATCTGAATTACGTTATCGATTTTGCCCAAATTCAATACCAAAGCTTGTGTCACTTTATTCAATTTTCATACAAAGTTTCAGCCTGGTATATTTTTTGGACCATTTTGAGTGTACTGACATAAAAATCTTGGAAAAAAATTATGTGTCATAATTGGGTGAATATTATGATTTTTGCTTCCTCATAGAGGAAGCTTTGTTTTCATGAAATTTTTTTTTTCGAGATTTTCATGTCAGTATGCTTAGAATCACCTAAAACGTCGAGAAAAGTGGTTTAGAAAAAATGTCCGTATGTATGTATGTGTGTCTGTGTGTGCGTGTGTGTGTGTGCGTGTGTATGTGTGTGTGCTGGGCTTCGAAAATTCAATCTCCTCTCACTCGGTAACCGTTCGAGCGATCCGGCTCAAATTTGGCACGCAAGTAGAGTAGCTGCCCCTCTTTGAATGTTGTGATTTTTGCCAAAATATGTGAAGTCATTAAGATTTTATGTTGATTTTAATTTGTTGAAAAAAGGGCGTGGTCGCTCTAACTTTCGTAAAAGTTCGCCGATTTGGCTAAATAGTTCTTCATAACTGAAGATACGTTCAATGTTGTATGGTATTGAATTTCGACGAAATCGGTAAAGCGGTTCGGATTTTATAGAATTTTGAATTTTTCGAAAAAAATAGATTTTGATCTAAATTACGTCGAATTTCAACAAATGAACAGAAATTTTGTACAGACGAAAAATAACATTCAGAAATGCCATGTACCAAATTTGGTGATGATCGGTAAAGTCGTTCGGATTTTACACCATTTTTCATTTTAAAAAAAATGTAGATTTTCGCTATAACTTCCGGAAAAGTTGAGAAAGTACGACAAAAATTTGTATCTAATCAAAATTAGATGTAACGGTGTTTGCAGAGGTGATTTATAGCTGTATAAAACACCTCTGCAAAAGAGACACAAGGTATAAAAAACAAGCCTGCAAAGTCGAACCTTGCAAATTGCTTCCTCAGTATTTTACACTTTTAGCAAAGCTTCCTCTATGAGGAAGCCAAAATTGATCAACATTCTTCCTCATAGAGGTAGCTTTGCTAAAAGTGTAAAATACTGAGGAAGCAATTTGCAAGGTTCGACTTTGTTTTATTATATAAAGCTGAATGACAAAACCTCATGTCCAACATTGGTATATGGGGTAAAACACGTCAAGGCAGCCACACGAATTTTTCATTTCAATAAAAAGTTTTCAAATTTCTTGAGGTCTGGCTGAAAACAAAAATTGCCAATTTTTTCAGATTTTTGTATTGCATATTTCAGCCGTTACAAATAACTGAAAATAATAATCGTTAATTTTTTAACACCAGAACTACGGCTCTCGCAAAAAAATCATGTTAATAAAAAATTTAAGGTATCTAACGTTCTTTTCAACAAATTTTTTTGCAAATTTTCCTACTCCGTTTTATGCTATTTTTCAATTAAATAATATTTCAATATTTTTTTTTTTCCGAAACTGTGTTCTCGATTCAGATGAAATTTTTACATTTTGTTCTTTAATATGTTAAGAATCTGAAAAAAAATTGACGAGATGGGTGGCAACTTCGTTCCACAGTTACAGCTCTTCGAATGATTGAATATAACGGTAATCTAATGTGTAATTGCTTTCTGCGTTCAACAGGGTTGAGACTGTCAATAGAAAAAATCTAAAGCCTGCTTCCCTTTGTTTATTTTTTTTGTTATTTTTAATTTAACTTTTTTTTTAAATTAAGTTAATTGGCAAATTCCTCCGTACCTGTCATCCACACTTTGTGTTCACAACGCAGGACGATGGTCGTGTAACATTGAGCACGTGAATATTGAACTCAAGAGACATTCATTCACCACGTTTTGCCGATTTTCGATTGATCAGAAAAGAGCACGATGATGAATTACATGTCATTAGGAAAAAAGTTTCAATTCCATCAGTCGATAAAATAAATGTATTAAAAAACCCAGAAATTGACGAGGGAAAAATATCCGATGCAAGAAATGCAATGCGGGCTTTAGAATTATTATGTAGACAGTCTGTTGAACGTACAGAGCAATTACACATTAGATTGCCCTGGTATTCGATCGTTTGAAGAGCTGTAACAGTGGAATGAAATCGCCGCCCATCTCGCCAATTTTTTCTGAGATTCTAGACATATTACGGAACAAAATGTAAAAATTTCAGCCGAATGGGGAACGCAGTTTTGGAGAAAAAAAATATTATAATTTTATTTCATTGAAAAATAGCATAAAACAGAGTAGGAAGATTTTGCAAAAAATTTATTGAAAAGAACGTTAAATACCTTAAATTTTTTGTTCACGTGATTTTTTTGCGAGAGCTGTAGTTTTGGTGTTAAAAAATTAACAATTAGTATTTTCAGTTTTTTGTAACGGCTGAAATATGCGATAAAAAAATTTGAAAAAATTTGTAATTTTTGTTTTCAGCCAGATCAACATCCTCAACAAATTTGAAAACTTTTTATTGAAATGAAAAATTCGTGTGGCCGACTTGACGTGTTTTACCCCATATATCAGTCTATTGCCTTTAAAAACTATCTGTGGTTGCATAAATGTATTCAAAATTCATGTTAATGTGCAAACCACTCTTCAGAACAGTCAACAGAACTACCAAAAGTTTATAGACACACGATAAAAAATATAGCACTCATTTGACTAGTATATTGGTTATAGTAATAGATTTATAATAATAGTGATATATTTCTCTTGTACTTATCTCAATGAACTATGTACAGGAGCTAGTATGTTTTGTTACTTTTACATAATGATTAATGCACAATTCAGTGAGATTCAATAAAGAGATTCCTATTTTATGACAATTTTAATTTTTTTAATGTCTACACCAATTTTTTCAAGTTATCTTTTATGTTTCTTCAACGTTCTATATACATTCTCGATAATTTATTATCAAAGATAAATTTGGTGCAAGCAGTGGTTGCTGCTCTAATAACGTTTGATTTTGCTTTAGAAAATAGAAAATGTTATGGTTTTGAAGTTTTTTTTCATTGATTTGGCTATACTTCCGTTTCCATGTGTACTATCATGGAACTAAATTTTGGTTCAAATACACGCTAATTGGTGAAAACATAAAAACTGTATAGCATTCTACATTTATGTTTCTGTTTATAAATAAAAAAAGTCCATTTTGCCCATCAGCCCATGCAAATGACAAGATACCAGGTTGAAACTGACTACACATATAGACTAACACTAAATGATTATGAATATCGAATTTGGCCAGAGTCGATTCAATGGGATAAATTGAATGAAAATTTGAATTTTTCGAATTTTAGTAAAAACAAGGCTCCAAATTTAAATCTTGTAAATTGATTCCTCACTATTTTATAGTGTTTGAAAAACTTTATGCAGAAGCCAAAATCAATTAACATTGAGTTGCTATTAATGTTGCAATCAATTATGTAATTGATTGTTTTTGGAACTTTGCAATTTGCGATTGATATTGCAATCAAATGTAAAATTTTGCCGCGTTTTTTAAGGTATGTTGAAAAAGTCCCACATTTTCAATATGATTTATAATATGAAGGTATAGATATAAAGGTTCCATATTAAAGACAGCAAGTTCCCAGCTCAATGGAGACAGTGATAAAATAAGTAGATATTTTCCGTTTTTCTCATTTACATATCGATGTCGGGATAGAATAATATACTCCTCTTAAAGTTCTTTGATCTTTTATTTTTTCGTCACTTAAATCGACTTTTTTTTACAGCAATGATTGGTAACGTTGAAGTCTAAGATCTTCAAATGAAAAATATCGCGCTACACTTCGTGTCTGTGATCTTTCTTAGAATGCATTACTGGTTCATCCATCCTCGCACGTAAATCATGTTTCTTGAGCAAATCCGGATAATTTTCTACTCCCTCAAAATCAATCGGGCATCCATATTCTCTCTTTTTAACAAGGACAAAGTGTAAATCCATAACATTTGTTCCGCTTATTCCAGTCTTCAACAAATCTTTGCCCCACCTAAATCTCGAATAAAAATTGTAACTATCGCTGTTAGTCAGCGCCGATTGGGGGACCATTTTCTCAGCTTCACGAAGCATTGTTTGCAAATCACCCTTCGATCCAGTTGCATTATCGTCCTTCGACCCAACAGCAATATTTTCCTTACTACATAAACTCTGCAATTTTTTCAGAACCGCTTGAGACATCGGTCCGATGGTGGAATAGCCAAAAGCACCGGTAGCATCGGTGGGGCCGTCCTGCCCATCGGTTCCGGCGCTCAGAAAAGTCACCTCAAATTCAGCCAATTGAGGATCGTTCCTAACAATTTTGAACCAATCAAGTGAGAAACGAAGAGCGAGTTCCTGATTTCTTCCACCCATTCCGCCACCCTGGACGATTACTGTAGGTTCACCAGCACCAATGAGAACGATTCCCTGATCCAAGTTCTCTTCGAGGACATGAAAAATTTCTTCGACCTTTGTGCTAGGCAAAGAAATCACCGAGTCATTCTTCATCGCTTCAAAAAATGTTCTTATATCGATATTTTTGCTCCAAACTTTGCAAAGAAGACTCGTGACACTCGCGTACGCTTGGCTGACTTTTTCGACACGACCTTCGACATCATTTCTCAAAAAAATCGGCCTCAAACTAATTAAAACAGCCTCTCGACTAGCAGCTTCAATCGCAATCGTATTATTTCCGATGATAAAGTTATCAACATGATTGAACTCTTTCCGTTCGTTTAACAAATGTTTATCTTCGGACGATTCTTGAGAAGTAAGCAGAGATTTTAAATCACCATGCAGATTATTGTATAGATTAAATTTTTGCAAAATTGATACTACTGCCTCGGGATCTTTTTGGTTGTAGCTCGTCGGTCCGCTGGCGATGAAATCCACAGGATCACCAACAATATCCGACAAAATTAAGGATATCACACGAGCCGGATATGCCATTCGAGCCAGGCCACCACCTTTTACCATTGATAGCTTCATCCTTACGATATTCACCTGTCTTATGTCTGCTCCGGAGTTCTGCAGTTTTTTGCACAACTCTAATTTCGTTTCTGGTTGAATTATCGGCTTCGGCATGCAAAGAAGTGCTGATCCGCCTCCGGAAATTAGGACTATCAGAGTATCGTTTTCTTTTAGGTTTTTTACTAATTTGACGATCTCATAGGTGGCTATGAGTGTTTCAGAGTCTGGTTGATTGTACACGCTGTTCTCGCGGTAATCGATGGATCCGCTGAGCAAAGGAAGCGATAATTTTGTGTGTATTGCTTCGCAGAATTGAGCTTTTGAACCGCGCGGTACGCTGACTATTCCTTTTTCCAAACGGGGACCCAATTTTTTCTCCAGAGCTGCTGCCATACCCATCACGGCTTTGCCAAAACCTATTACGTAAACTTTGCCTGTTAGATTGTACGTTTTGGAGGACACTCGTAGCTCGTTTCCAGAAATGTGGATGGAGTTTTCAATTATCGTAGTTGGCAGTACGGCTTGCACTCCTGCATCGTACATACGTCTGAGCTCCGATTTGGCTTTTTCCAAAGCCATTTCTTCGCATTCTCGCTTACTGTTGTCACTCATTGTGCGGGGAATTAGAAATCTCAAGGTTTTCTTTGCGATAATTTGACACTGACGAATACAGATTCTGTAAAAAAATCAATGGGGCAATTTGTACATATTTTCTTGACTTCTCATCAGAGTTATCAAATTGTTGTTAATGCACAATATTTGTTTATTGAGCATCCTCGGTCAATGTACTCGCTTTTTTTCGGATCCTCATACCCAGACAGGTACGTTGAGTTCCATGAATGTATGTTACGGTGTATATCTTTGCAATTAGCAACTTTTGAGTATTTAAATGTATTAATTAGAGTTAATTTTCTTATTTTCCAAAAATCATTTTCTAAAAGAAGAATCATTGATTCATTTTTTTTCCGTCATTGCTTCACTTTCGATTTTACTTGAAATTATGGAGATTGTACAGGGACGTGATTAAATACGACATGAAAATTGATAGTGTGCGGAGCCAATGCTTGAGCCATGCTCATATCCGTCAGGATAATGAATTTTATTATTTTGTCGACCTTTGCCGATTGTAAAATTCAAAATCACTGAATACTAGTTCGTTCCGGTAGAAAATTTCATCAACACCGTCAATATTTAGAAGAATTAAAAATTCTATAAAACCCGAACCTATTTATAGATTCAGCACGAATTCAATAGAGATCATCCTTTTACACTACTTTCTATGTGAAGAAAGACGTATTGATTATAACTCTTTAGCATAAAAAAAGGCGATAGCTACAGCGCGCACAGACTTTTTGCGCAAAATGTCCCGCAGAAATATCTCAATTTCTCAGATAAATTCAGAGTTTCTTCCAAAAATTCTTGGAAAACATGGATTTTTTTGGATAAAGTACGTTAAGAGAAAATATGAATCAACTATTTTCAGAGGAATTTTCAAGAAGTTTCAGAAATTTTCAGAAATTTTCAAGAAGTTTCAGAAATTTTCAGAATTTTCTGGGAAGCAGAAACATTTTTTTCAGCGAGTGTGGGTTTGTGTTACGCGCTGAAGGGGAGTATTACAAAATTCACTGAAAATAGTATCACTTTGTACTCAAATCGGCTAATTAAGAAAATTATCTAAGATCAGAAAAGTTGTTAAATGGAAAGAATGCGACACATTCCGGGAAAAAGTCATTATGTACGGTCATATATAACTATAACTATATATAATTATATATAAATTTAATCTATAGATACATTCTATATATATAACTATAGAATTATATATGATCATATACAATGATTTTTTTCTGGGGATATTTTCTCGTCTTTTCAAGGTCAATATTTACCTGGAAACTGCCAACATTTGCATATTCCCTCCTATGGGGAATTTACCAAAATAGTAAAATGCATCGAATAAATGCTTAGTCTACATATGGTAGGCTTCATAAACTCAGACTGCTCCCCTGTCATTTTTTAGGTTATTCCGTGGTATTCGAGATAACAAATTCTGATGCAATGTTGTGTTGACGTATGTTATCATCGGCTATTCTTTGTGAGCCGCATCAGTATCAAAAAAATATTCAAGATAATTTGAGGTGGTAGTTTCATAGCTTAGCGGTGATTTTTATTTTATTCTGACATGCCGAGTAGACTTTGCAACAGAAAATGTCTCGTTTGTGCGTGTTGGTGTAGGAGATGCATGCAAATCATGCCAACTTCAAGAGTGAATATTTCAACTTACGGATGATAAATCTGATTTAAATTGCACACATGTTTATATAACATGTTCGATAATGTGTAAGCCGAGTTTTAACTTTAAAATTCTTTCATAAAGTCATTCCGGCAAGGTACTCTTAAGGAGGTTCGAACATTTCACACTAGTCAAATGAGTGTTAAATTTTTTAAAACGATTATGAAATTCCTGGTGATTTAAGGTAATATGAGCGTCTTGTCGGACGTCGCATAAGATCGAGGGAGATTGGGAGAGAATTACGACCACTTCTCGATGAGATAAAAAACTGAAAAAATCAAGCATATGGAACGTGCTAAAGTAATTATTTTGGCACAATAATAATTAAAAAATATCACAAAATCCTGAAATCACACAAAATCCTGAAAAAAATCATGCGTATGCAGAAAAATTAAAAAATCATTTTCATAACAAAAAAATTAGGTTGCCAGGTATTATGTTGAACAATTTTTTATTCCAGTAATTTGTTAATAAAAGTTTTAAATTATTATTGTGCTAAAGTAATCTCGTTAGCACCTTACATATGCTTGATTTTTTCCAGATTTTTATCTCATCAAGAACTGTTCGTAATTCTCTTTCAATCTCCCTTGAACTTATTCGACGTCAGACAAAACGCTCATACTACCTTAATTAACAGTTGCAAGAGAGGATACTCACGTAGCAGAATTAGTTCTTAATATATGCGTATATTCACAGCGGTGATGTAAATAGGGAGTCGATTAATGGATAAATATGGAAATGTGCATATCCGTTTTGTGCACGCTTCGAAAATGCATAACGATATTATGCACCTTTTTATGTGAGCGCAACTGTTTTACGCACAATCTTTGTGCACATCTACCTACGATATATCTACTCCATGATATATATATATTCTAGAGAACAATTTTGATAAATTGCGCGCGCTTTGAATCTAGCAGTCACTGTCTCAGAACCGAGATGTGCTTCGCAAAATTTCATCGTTAAGAATTGACCGAGAATAGTTGCATACGATGACAAATTGATTAAGAGTCGCCGTAGCGACTCGGCGCCAAGTTAAAAAAGAAATTAATGATGGCTTCACACGACGATTCTGTCTGATATTAAATATTCACGAAAACAAAGCTTCCCAATGGGCACATATGTTGCAAATATGTCCTATAGACGTCTTTAGGACATCATTGTAACATGTGATGTCCAAAAGATGTCTTTAGGCCATCATTGTGACAAGTGTGCCCATTGGGTTCCTTTATAAGAAAGCAAAACTTATGACTATGTATATGATCATGCATAGTTCCAAGTTTAGCTGCGTAAGATCTTACATGTTTTCATATATGATCACATACATAGGTATAATTTTATGTGTACTCGTATATGCATATTTTTTTCGAGTGGATCTTTTTTTATTTTTATCTTTCCAATGTATTTTGAACTTTTTTTACTTCTATTTTTGCTATCAAGACGCTTATACCTCAATTTTTAGTCTGTAACTAATTACCCCCCTCGATTGTCGTGCGCAGTCACTCATCATAAATCACAGTACCGCATTTGCACGAGGGCACAGAGAATCTACGGAAGACCTGTGCCGATACAGGCGTCTTTATTTTTCTGAGTATCTACTGTATAAGAATACATTAGAAACTGAGAAAAACTGTCTTCCGCTCAGCAATGGACGCGCAAGTCAGTGCGTGACTAAGCGGGCACCCATCCAAGTTATGGCAGCAGGAAATGCGCTTGACTCTGGCGTCCGCCGAAACCACACGTCCGCTGCTGCTGGTCCGGATAGATCGTAAAAGCCTACGTTACCGACATCCCTCTAGTAGAAGGCAAACGCATTCTCAGGCGAAAGTAACTCGCCGTATATGCTTAATATTTTCGTGTATATTATTTCGCGAGTGAAATTTATCGAATTAATTTTGAGCAATAAATTAAACGCGACGTAGTTTCTAGGTGACGCAACGTGAAACGGACCTAAATACCTCAAAACTTTTCCTCGTTTTAGTGGTATTATTGTCTTTGCTGCGATTATTTAAAAGTTGATTTTACATCTCCGTCATTTTAATATCAAAGATATCAAAAGCAATAGTGTATACGAGGTATCAGCAGGACAGAATAATTTATGCTTCATATGAAAAGCTATGGGAGCCATAAAAACTGTTAAAAAATGAGTATATAAGTATTTATAATCCCAACTTGATGTGTGTTTATAACCTCAGATCTGTTTATGCAATTTTTTTATCTGAATTTAACATTTACTGTGAACATTTTTAGTACATTCCTTAATAAAAACCCTTTAGTAAGAGTGATAATAATTTAGTAGTCCTGCAACACAATCTATATTCTATTCAACAAAAGTTTTGCATACCTAACCATTTGAGAATTTATATTTGGGTGACTGAAAAGACAATAAACTGTCTCGCTCATTGTTCACTGTTAATTTTGTAGTAATTCTGTTTATATGTCTTAGACTAAAGCATAGTAACTTTTTAATCAGCTTGCTGTTTGATAATGAATTAAGCCAGTATATGAGTATTCCTTTTTTTTTTTTTTAATTGGGTTATTCCTCCGTATGCCTTATTTAACCTTTACGTTCCTCCCTACCCCCCTTCCCCGTTTCCCATTCCATTATTCAAGACCCCCTAGAGGGTTACCCGCAGCCACTCTTCGTAATGCACTACGGTATCGTATTTGCGCGAGGGCACAGAGAAACTATGGAAATACGGGCTGATAAAGGCGGCTTTAGTAAAGAATACATTAGAAACTCAGAAAAACTGCCTCTCCCTCAGCAGTTGGCGCGCAAGCTAGTGCGCAGATAAGCGGTCACCCATCCAAGTTACGGCCGCAAGAAATCTTGCTTAACTCTGGAGACCGCCGAAGCCACACACCTACCACACGTCCACCGCTGTCGGTTTGTATGGGTATTTATAACTTCAATTTGATGAGTGTTTATAACATTAAATCTGTGAAAGCAATTTCAAAATATAGTATTCAATATACATTAAATGTAGATTTCTTATTGAAAACCATTAAATATCACTGATAATAATTTAGTAGACCTGTAACATAATTCATATTTCACTTAATAGAAATTTTTCATAATTTATGATTTCACTTTCATGTGAATAATAGAAAAGATAATAACAAACTCTTCGCTATATTGAATCACATATTTTTGTTGACTGCTCATTTGCAGGTAATACTATTTGTATGTGTTAGGCCAAGGCATAATAACTTATATATTAGCTTGCAGTCCAAAAATAAATTAGAAATTTTATTTTATTTTTTTCCATGAGCGGAAATGAAAATCGGTCGATAAACGAAAAAAACCTTTTCTATGTTTCGACCGTGATCCGAGTTTTCTTCAGAAAACCGTTTATTTTCCACGAAATCTGTAAAGTCATATAACAAAGTTTATAACTAGATTTAAAAGAATGCATCGCACAGACCGTTCATTCTTTAAGTTAATACGTTACACTGTTAGAAATTCGGTGTTAACTTCAACTCAAAAGTCACTCGAACAAGTCTGTAGATCCACACCATTAGGCGCGTCTTACGAGGAATGAACTCATCGGTGTTAAGTTATCTACTTCACTCCGATCGTCGGTGTTAAGTTATCTACTTCACTCCGATCGTCGGTGTCGCGGGGACACAAATTTTGTGTGAAAAAAGTGACTCTTATTAGGTGTTAAATATTTTACACTGTTTTCGTATCGACATTGACATGAAATTAATCTTTCCAGTGTATATTATATTTTTACGTGTTTTAGAATCTTCCGAATTGCACACATATATCCTGTTTAAATGAAACATTTTAATACATGAGGAGAGTTTCGGTAACTTCAAGGCATCCCCTATCAAATCGTGATATATCACGATTTGGACGTTCATTGTTCCGTGCGCACACCGTAAATGTGCGAAAATGAGACGGGCCTTATGCAAATCAATGGCGCCACGTGCGAATTAACACCGCACTAGAGTACGTTTAACTCTACTGCGGAGTTAAACGATCAATCCGGTCCACCAAACCGACCCACCATTGGGTTTTACACTCATAAGTGTTAAATTTACACCGTACCGTTTTTTTTTTTTTACCAGGCCCCCATGCGGCCGCATCCGACTTCCCCCTCTATATCGCATTCGCCATAGCATTTCTGCTATGGGCATAGGAAAACTGCGGAAAACCTATGCCGATATAGCCGGTCTCGAGAGTTCGCCTTACGGCACCAGAGCTACGTCACGTTTCGTCGAGAACGTAAACATGGACTACAACTGTAAACATGTGACCTCCACAGGTAGAAATACCTATGTGGGTCTCATTTATACATCTGGAGCTTTATCGCGCCCGTATTTATATTTTCGACGAAAATCGACGGCACCGGAAATCGAACCCGCGACCTACCGATGCCCTGGACCAGAGGCCAGTACATTGACCACTAGACCACCGCATCGGTTACCGTACCGAGTTATTCCCATTATTAATACGTCATCGGTGTGAAAATAACTCCCACAATTGTGTTGAAAATAACACCAAAAATGTTGACCCCTAACACTGTACGATTTTACACCATGGATTTCTCACAGTGTATCAAATCGGATGAAAAATGAATCTTGCAAATAAATACAGAAAGTTATTCTAAGGACGAATAGACCACGGTCTTACATACGAATAGACATTAATTCACTACGCTCTAGTGTCTGCGTTTGACTACTACAAGGAATCATATGATTTATAATGCTTTCCGTATCTATAGTGAAAATATATTATAATCTGCATTAATACACAAGTAATATACAAAGGACCGACAAAAGTTACAGGAAATATATAGACAACGAATACAACTTTTAGTTATTTTTTAAAAACCACGTTCCAATGTTTATTATGTTTATTATGTTTGTAGATTAACAATTTTTCACTCAGGGGTTTTTAAAAATAATTTGAGACACAATTATACAAATGTGAAATCTCATAACATTTTTAGACTTTTCTTATACTTCAATTAGGTAATTAAAACATATCCTACCAAGAAAAAAGAAATTCACATTTTTTATTTCGAATCAAATATGTACCAAATTATCGAATATGAAATTAAAAGAAAAAAATATCCCGCTAAATTACATGCAAAAACTACAATTTTTATAACTGAAAAAGCAACCCTAGTTTGTGAAATGAACGGAAAAATAATGGACGTAATATTTGTTCGGGCCGCCATTTTCTCTGTTACAATGACCAAAAACCATACAGTTATTGAAGTGTATAAAAAGAACTGTGTTATTTTCCCCGTCATTATGGCCGTTATAATCACCGTTGTCGTGAGTGCAAGTGTAGATATAAAAGTATCCAACATTGTGACAGTCAACCTGATTAAAAACATGTTTTCCTTTTCTTTACAACATGTTCTGCATACCTGTATACCGGAAATCCATGTGAGCATTATTCAAGGCTTTTTAGGAGTGACTTTTGCGTGTGCCTCTTTATTGGATATTCGTTATGTTATTACGTCGACAGGTAGCAGCAGCGATAACATGATTCAGTCTTAATTAGCACATAAGCCTTGGCTTTCTAGCTCCACTCTATCTCTCTACTGGTTGATTTGCATAAGTTTCATAAATATGTTTTTCTACTTCGTCTCATAGTTCTATATGTAATCGTCAACTACGTATCTGCACATAACCAAATTATGTGCAGGTACCAATTTTGATTGATCGATTTTCACCATATGCAAATATTTCGATGTAAGTCGAAATTGTCAGTTTCGAACATTTCCTTACTTAAATCTGATCAAAATAATTGCATGGTAAAAAACAATGTTAATTATACACGGTTGGTGTTTATAATATTGTGAATTGAATTTTATAAACATTACAAATTATCTGGTAATGGAACGCCCATATATGTAAATTCGATTTACATTTTTTTCATCCGTCGAAATTGTATTCAGAAACTCTCCGGTTTAATGTCGCTAGCGCGTTCGCAAGACCTCGTCTAAATCTTTCAAATCTATTTTTTACAATCTTGATAGTCTTCGGAGGGCCCATAAGGCTCACAAAAATTCCCGCTTGTTCTGTGTACGTTTCTAACCGCAATGACTTCCGGTAGAGACGGTAGAGTTTTCTGTACATTTTATCTGCAATGATTTTCCGTAAATACAGAAGAGTTTTGTATAATCCAATCATGCATCAGTAGAACGAAATCTTGTATCTGTGATTGACGATTTTAAATTACGTCGGTCAGGGAAAGCGAGGGTTTTATGAAAAGTGTCAGTGATGGAAAATACCCAAAAATACATTAGGATACCTGTTTCTGTCCGCAAAGACTTTTGGTAGGAACAGATAAGTTTTGCGTACCCTTCTAATAACTTCCATTCGACACAACCATACCCGTTTTGTTATTCCAACAACGACCCAAGTAGCAATTCGATATCTATAAGTTGTCCGAAGGACATCCACAAAAAGATCTGCATAACTGTTTTGTTGACCAAATTGAAACCTTTTGGATCACAAATAGTTTGACGAATGTCCGCTTATTTGATAACTACCCGCGTAGAAAAAAAGAATGTGAAGAATCTTTTAAAGAATCTTAAAAAAAGTCTTGAAAGAATCTTTACAGGAATCTTGAAAAGAATCACGCATAGGAGCCGGAGCAAGATTCTTTCCAGGATTCGTTTCAAGATTCTTTCCATCCGAAAGCGTTCTGAGAATCTTTGAAAGAATCTTAATGAAATTCTTCAGAGGAATCGAGCGAAACCTGTTGATGCTTTCCGGGATTCTTTTCAAGATTCGTTCCAGCCGAAAGCGTTCTGAGAATCTTTTAAAAAATCTTCGAAAGAATCTTGAAAAGTGTCTTTGAGAGAATCGTGAAAAGATACCGTCCATTAAGCAGAAAAATCTTTGAAAGAATCTTAATGAAATTCTTCAGAAGAATCGAGCGAAACCTGTTGATGCTTTCCAGGATTCTTTCCAAGATTCTTTCCAGCCGAAAGCGTTCTGAGAATCTTTTAAAGAATCTTCGAAAGAATCTTGAAAAGTGTCTTTGAGAGAATCGTGAAAGGATTCCGTCCATTTAAGAATGAAATCGTTGAAAGAATCTTAATGAAATTCTTCAGAGGAATCGAGCGAAACCTGTGGATTCTTTCCAGGATTCTTTTCAAGATTCATTCCATCCGAAAGCGTTCTGAGAATCTTTGAAAGAATCTTAATGAAATTCTTCAGAGGAATCGAGCGAAACCTGTTGATGCTTTCCGGGATTCTTTTCAAGATTCTTTCCAGCCGAAAGCGTTCTGAGAATCTTTTAAAGAATCTTCGAAAGAATCTTGAAAAGTGTCTTTGAGAGAATCGTGAAAAGATTCAGTCCATTTAAGAATAAAATCGTTGAAAGAATCTTAATGAAATTCTTCAGAGGAATCGAGCGTAACCTGTTGATGCTTTCCAAGATTCTTTTCAAGATTCTTTCCATCCGAAAGCATTCTGAGAATCTTTTAAAGAATCTTCGAAAGAATCTTGAAAAGTGTCTTTGAGAGAATCGTGAAAAGATACCATCAATTAAGCAGAAAAATCTTTGAAAGAATCTTAATGAAATTCTTCAGAGGAATCGAGCGAAACCTGTTGATGCTTTCCAGGATTCTTTTCAAGATTCTTTCCATCCAAAAGCGTTCTGAGAATCTTTGAAAAAATCTTAATGAAATTCTTCAGAGGAATCGAGCGAAACCTGTTGATGCTTTCCAGGATTCTTTTCAAGATTCTTTCCATCCGAAAGCGTTCTGAGAATCTTTGAAAGAATCTTTATGAAATTCTTCAGAGGAATCGAGCGAAACCTGTTGATGCTTTCCGGGATTCTTTTCAAGATTCTTTCCAGCCGAAAGCGTTCTGAGAATCTTTCAAAGAATCTTCAAAAGAATCTTGAAAAGTGTCTTTGAGAGAATCGTGAAAAGATTCCGTCCATTTAAGAATAAAATCGTTGAAAGAATCTTAATGAAATTCTTCAGAGGAATCGAGCGAAACGTGTTGTTCCTTTCCCTTGACGTCGAGACAGTACAATTCGGTACGTCAACGAAGGGCTGGACAACTCAGGACAGCTTTGCAGTCTTATATACGTTCAGGTTTCAAGTCACTTGCGAGAAACGCCTCAACCGCTCGCCATCTAGCGGAGTATTGAATATTAGTGTTTCGTACGATGCCACTAGATGGCGAGCGGTCGAAGCGTTTCTCGCAAGTGATTTGAAGCCTGAACGTATATAAGATTGCAAAGCTGTTCTGAGTTCGACTATACACGAAGGGTTTACCCTTCGTTGACGTACCGAAATGTACCGTCTCGACACCAAGGGAAAGCAACAACAGGTTTTGCTCGATTCCTCTGAAGAATTTCATTAAAATTCTTTCAACGATTTTTCTGTTTAATGGACGGAATTTTTTCATGATTTTCTTAAAGACGCTTTTCAAGATTCTTTCGAAGATTCTTTGAAAGATTCTCAGAACGCTTTCGGATAGAAAGAATCTCGAAAAGAATCCTGGAAAGAATCTTGCTCCGGATCCTATACGTGATTCTTTTCAAGATTCCTTTAAAGATTTTTTCAAAGATACTTTTAAGACTTTTTTTAAAGATTCTTTAAAAGATTCTTCACAAGATTCTTTTTTTCTACGCCGGATTACATTATTCTAGTAAGAATAGAGGAATTACTTGCTAATGTTTCACGCTAATGATTTAATTTGGAACACGTGCAGGGATGTAAGGGTGGGCTGCTTT
This sequence comes from Ephialtes manifestator, assembly GCA_963970395.1. NCBI lineage: Eukaryota > Metazoa > Arthropoda > Insecta > Hymenoptera > Ichneumonidae > Ephialtes > Ephialtes manifestator. The sequence continues at coordinate 15,498,849 of OZ019968.1, read as the reverse complement.
CTTCAGTGATGCCCTCAAATTAGATATTTGTAAGTTGATGACACGAATAAATTGGGCGTCGGTCAATTTATACGGTGCTTTCTTATCCACATAATCTAAAGCAGAAAAGGAAACGAATTTCTATGAAATTATTGATACAGTAAGGATCATGAAGGAACATATAAATCAGAAATTACAGAAAAAGGATATCGTCACTTATTGTGTATAATAACTATACATCATTACGTGCAATATTTGTGTTCATTTCGCAATGGACAGGACAGACATGATCATCACTGAAACAAAGCACTTATAATAATAACATCACATAAAATTACAGTAGTTAATTATTATCCCCCCAAAAAACACAATGTGTAAAAAAATTGAGACAAGAACATTTGCGTGAGTGATATCAACACCCCAATAAAAAACAGTGTTTCAAAAACTTGAGCCATAAAAAATGTATCAGCACAAAAAGTTGTGAAATAAACTAAAAATATCTGCATCTGTGTCTGTGTGTCTGTGTCTGTGTGTCTGTGTCTGTGTGTCTGTGTCTGTGTGTCTGTGTCTGTGTGTCTGTGTCTGTGTGTCTGTGTCTGTGTGTCTGTGTCTGTGTGTCTGTGTCTGTGTGTCTGTGTCTGTGTGTCTGTGTCTGTGTGTCTGTGTCTGTGTGTCTGTGTCTGTGTGTCTGTGTCTGTGTCTGTGTGTCTGTGTCTGTGTGTCTGTGTCTGTGTGTCTGTGTCTGTGTGTCTGTGTCTGTGTGTCTGTGTCTGTGTGTCTGTGTCTGTGTGTCTGTGTCTGTGTGTCTGTGTCTGTGTGTCTGTGTCTGTGTGTCTGTGTCTGTGTGTCTGTGTCTGTGTGTCTGTGTCTGTGTGTCTGTGTCTGTGTGTCTGTGTCTGTGTGTCTGTGTCTGTGTGTCTGTGTCTGTGTGTCTGTGTCTGTGTGTCTGTGTCTGTGTGTCTGTGTCTGTGTGTCTGTGTCTGTGTGTCTGTGTCTGTGTGTCTGTGTCTGTGTGTCTGTGTCTGTGTGTCTGTGTGTCTGTGTCTGTGTGTCTGTGTCTGTGTGTCTGTGTCTGTGTCTGTGTCTGTGTGTCTGTGTCTGTGTGTCTGTGTCTGTGTGTCTGTGTCTGTGTGTCTGTGTCTGTGTGTCTGTGTCTGTGTGTCTGTGTCTGTGTGTCTGTGTCTGTGTGTCTGTGTCTGTGTGTCTGTGTCTGTGTGTCTGTGTCTGTGTGTCTGTGTCTGTGTGTCTGTGTCTGTGTGTCTGTGTCTGTGTGTCTGTGTCTGTGTGTCTGTGTCTGTGTGTCTGTGTCTGTGTGTCTGTGTCTGTGTGTCTGTGTCTGTGTGTCTGTGTCTGTGTGTCTGTGTCTGTGTGTCTGTGTCTGTGTGTCTGTGTCTGTGTGTCTGTGTCTGTGTGTCTGTGTCTGTGTGTCTGTGTCTGTGTGTCTGTGTCTGTGTGTCTGTGTCTGTGTGTCTGTGTCTGTGTGTCTGTGTCTGTGTGTCTGTGTCTGTGTGTCTGTGTCTGTGTGTCTGTGTCTGTGTGTCTGTGTCTGTGTGTCTGTGTCTGTGTGTCTGTGTCTGTGTGTCTGTGTCTGTGTGTCTGTGTCTGTGTGTCTGTGTCTGTGTGTCTGTGTCTGTGTCTGTGTGTCTGTGTCTGTGTCTGTGTGTCTGTGTCTGTGTGTCTGTGTCTGTGTGTCTGTGTCTGTGTGTCTGTGTCTGTGTGTCTGTGTCTGTGTGTCTGTGTCTGTGTGTCTGTGTCTGTGTGTCTGTGTCTGTGTGTCTGTGTCTGTGTGTCTGTGTCTGTGTGTCTGTGTCTGTGTGTCTGTGTCTGTGTGTCTGTGTCTGTGTGTCTGTGTCTGTGTGTCTGTGTCTGTGTGTCTGTGTCTGTGTGTCTGTGTCTGTGTGTCTGTGTCTGTGTGTCTGTGTCTGTGTGTCTGTGTCTGTGTGTCTGTGTCTGTGTGTCTGTGTCTGTGTGTCTGTGTCTGTGTGTCTGTGTCTGTGTGTCTGTGTCTGTGTGTCTGTGTCTGTGTGTCTGTGTGTCTGTGTCTGTGTGTCTGTGTCTGTGTGTCTGTGTCTGTGTGTCTGTGTCTGTGTGTCTGTGTCTGTGTGTCTGTGTCTGTGTGTCTGTGTCTGTGTGTCTGTGTCTGTGTGTCTGTGTCTGTGTGTCTGTGTCTGTGTGTCTGTGTCTGTGTGTCTGTGTCTGTGTGTCTGTGTCTGTGTGTCTGTGTCTGTGTGTCTGTGTCTGTGTGTCTGTGTCTGTGTGTCTGTGTCTGTGTGTCTGTGTCTGTGTGTCTGTGTCTGTGTGTCTGTGTCTGTGTGTCTGTGTCTGTGTCTGTGTGTCTGTGTCTGTGTGTCTGTGTCTGTGTGTCTGTGTGTCTGTGTCTGTGTGTCTGTGTCTGTGTGTCTGTGTCTGTGTGTCTGTGTCTGTGTGTCTGTGTGTCTGTGTCTGTGTGTCTGTGTCTGTGTGTCTGTGTCTGTGTGTCTGTGTCTGTGTGTCTGTGTCTGTGTGTCTGTGTCTGTGTGTCTGTGTCTGTGTGTCTGTGTCTGTGTGTCTGTGTCTGTGTGTCTGTGTCTGTGTGTCTGTGTCTGTGTGTCTGTGTCTGTGTGTCTGTGTCTGTGTGTCTGTGTCTGTGTGTCTGTGTCTGTGTGTCTGTGTCTGTGTGTCTGTGTCTGTGTGTCTGTGTCTGTGTGTCTGTGTCTGTGTGTCTGTGTCTGTGTGTCTGTGTCTGTGTGTCTGTGTATGTGTGTCTGTGTCTGTGTGTCTGTGTCTGTGTGTCTGTGTCTGTGTGTCTGTGTCTGTGTGTCTGTGTCTGTGTGTCTGTGTCTGTGTGTCTGTGTCTGTGTGTCTGTGTCTGTGTGTCTGTGTCTGTGTGTCTGTGTCTGTGTGTCTGTGTCTGTGTGTCTGTGTCTGTGTGTCTGTGTCTGTGTGTCTGTGTCTGTGTGTCTGTGTCTGTGTGTCTGTGTCTGTGTGTCTGTGTCTGTGTGTCTGTGTCTGTGTGTCTGTGTGTCTGTGTGTCTGTGTCTGTGTGTCTGTGTCTGTGTGTCTGTGTCTGTGTGTCTGTGTCTGTGTGTCTGTGTCTGTGTGTCTGTGTCTGTGTGTCTGTGTCTGTGTGTCTGTGTCTGTGTGTCTGTGTCTGTGTGTCTGTGTCTGTGTGTCTGTGTCTGTGTGTCTGTGTCTGTGTGTCTGTGTCTGTGTGTCTGTGTCTGTGTGTCTGTGTCTGTGTGTCTGTGTCTGTGTGTCTGTGTGTCTGTGTCTGTGTGTCTGTGTCTGTGTGTCTGTGTCTGTGTGTCTGTGTCTGTGTGTCTGTGTGTCTGTGTCTGTGTGTCTGTGTCTGTGTGTCTGTGTCTGTGTGTCTGTGTCTGTGTCTGTGTGTCTGTGTCTGTGTGTCTGTGTCTGTGTGTCTGTGTCTGTGTGTCTGTGTCTGTGTGTCTGTGTCTGTGTGTCTGTGTCTGTGTGTCTGTGTCTGTGTGTCTGTGTCTGTGTGTCTGTGTCTGTGTCTGTGTGTCTGTGTCTGTGTGTCTGTGTCTGTGTGTCTGTGTCTGTGTGTCTGTGTCTGTGTGTCTGTGTCTGTGTGTCTGTGTCTGTGTGTCTGTGTCTGTGTCTGTGTGTCTGTGTCTGTGTGTCTGTGTCTGTGTGTCTGTGTCTGTGTGTCTGTGTCTGTGTGTCTGTGTCTGTGTGTCTGTGTCTGTGTGTCTGTGTCTGTGTGTCTGTGTCTGTGTGTCTGTGTGTCTGTGTCTGTGTGTCTGTGTCTGTGTGTCTGTGTCTGTGTGTCTGTGTCTGTGTGTCTGTGTCTGTGTGTCTGTGTCTGTGTGTCTGTGTCTGTGTGTCTGTGTCTGTGTGTCTGTGTCTGTGTGTCTGTGTCTGTGTGTCTGTGTCTGTGTGTCTGTGTGTCTGTGTCTGTGTGTCTGTGTCTGTGTGTCTGTGTCTGTGTGTCTGTGTCTGTGTGTCTGTGTCTGTGTGTCTGTGTCTGTGTGTCTGTGTCTGTGTGTCTGTGTCTGTGTGTCTGTGTCTGTGTGTCTGTGTCTGTGTGTCTGTGTCTGTGTGTCTGTGTCTGTGTGTCTGTGTGTCTGTGTCTGTGTGTCTGTGTCTGTGTGTCTGTGTCTGTGTGTCTGTGTCTGTGTGTCTGTGTCTGTGTGTCTGTGTGTCTGTGTCTGTGTGTCTGTGTCTGTGTGTCTGTGTCTGTGTGTCTGTGTCTGTGTGTCTGTGTCTGTGTGTCTGTGTCTGTGTGTCTGTGTCTGTGTGTCTGTGTCTGTGTGTCTGTGTCTGTGTGTCTGTGTCTGTGTGTCTGTGTCTGTGTGTCTGTGTCTGTGTGTCTGTGTCTGTGTGTCTGTGTCTGTGTGTCTGTGTCTGTGTGTCTGTGTCTGTGTGTCTGTGTCTGTGTGTCTGTGTCTGTGTGTCTGTGTCTGTGTGTCTGTGTCTGTGTGTCTGTGTCTGTGTGTCTGTGTCTGTGTGTCTGTGTCTGTGTGTCTGTGTCTGTGTGTCTGTGTCTGTGTGTCTGTGTCTGTGTGTCTGTGTCTGTGTGTCTGTGTCTGTGTGTCTGTGTCTGTGTGTCTGTGTCTGTGTGTCTGTGTCTGTGTGTCTGTGTCTGTGTGTCTGTGTCTGTGTGTCTGTGTCTGTGTGTCTGTGTCTGTGTGTCTGTGTCTGTGTGTCTGTGTCTGTGTGTCTGTGTCTGTGTGTCTGTGTCTGTGTGTCTGTGTCTGTGTGTCTGTGTCTGTGTGTCTGTGTCTGTGTGTCTGTGTCTGTGTGTCTGTGTCTGTGTGTCTGTGTCTGTGTGTCTGTGTCTGTGTGTCTGTGTCTGTGTGTCTGTGTCTGTGTGTCTGTGTGTCTGTGTGTCTGTGTGTCTGTGTGTCTGTGTGTCTGTGTGTCTGTGTGTCTGTGTGTCTGTGTGTCTGTGTGTCTGTGTGTCTGTGTGTCTGTGTGTCTGTGTGTCTGTGTGTCTGTGTGTCTGTGTGTCTGTGTGTCTGTGTGTCTGTGTGTCTGTGTGTCTGTGTGTCTGTGTGTCTGTGTGTCTGTGTGTCTGTGTGTCTGTGTGTCTGTGTGTCTGTGTGTCTGTGTGTCTGTGTGTCTGTGTGTCTGTGTGTCTGTGTGTCTGTGTGTCTGTGTGTCTGTGTGTCTGTGTGTCTGTGTGTCTGTGTGTCTGTGTGTCTGTGTGTCTGTGTGTCTGTGTGTCTGTGT